>JBCFYV010011172.1:125566589-125582275 GCA_039000515.1 Timema cristinae
CCTTTAAATTAAACTTTACTCGTTAATGTAATTAATGCAGATGTGTATAACCTGAACAGGTAGTAAGACGAGTTGCTAAAAAAAATTTACATTTTCATTAAAATTTGGAGCATTATTGGCTAAATAAATGTCCTCATCTTTTATTTCTTCATATATAGAATAGTTTAGACTTATATTTATCTTATCAACTTTAGGTTCCTTTCGCGTCGCTGATAATGGTGTATGTTACCACTTAGTTGATGATACTGTCCTATTCTAGTTTATAGGGCATCTGTCTTGAAATTTATCGAGAACAACACACTAAAGATTTAACTTTTTTTTAGAACCGCGTCTTACTACCCGTTCAGGTTACACGCTTATGGTTTTAGGGATTAGAAAGTTCATGTTTAAAGGAAATGTACTCGCATTTTTTGTGCAGTGATAGCGGAAAACCACTATGAGAAAAATTCCTTCAGTACACCCAACCGAGATTCGAACCTCATTCTCCCTGTCATCGGCAGTCTAGCCTACTGCGAGAGTAGCGCGTTAGACAATGCGGCCAACGAAGAGGAAAAATTTAACTCGCCTGATAAATATTTACAAATCAGCACAAGTGTTTCTAAAGTGTTATTCCGACAAAAATAGTGTTTAGGAACCTTGAACGTTGACAAACGTTCTTTGTTTCTATAGTTACTTTTCCAACAATGTATACGACAATAGAGAAAGAGGATTGTTACATATCTGGAAAACCGTGAAAAAACAAACGGAAAATACCGGAATATTTGTGAATTTGGGACATAAAACTGACTAGTTTTAAATAGCAGGTCTCTACATCGAAGAAAAACGAACTGAAGAAATAAGTACGCTGTTTTAAATACGTAGTGGAAGTGCTGGCAATATGGAATACCATTTACTTTTTCAATAATATCAAAGCGTATTTTCACATTTTGCCATTGAGTTACATATTAAACTTATAGTTAATATGTTTTTAACTATTTTTAGTGTTTAAAGCAAAATTAATAACTTTTAATGTCCTGTAGGAACACTTAAAACAGATGTGGAACAATTGAAGGCAATATGGGAATACTATACATTCCCATCTCCCCTTTCCCCATCACGCTTCTTATAACCACCACTCCTCTCTTAACACACTATATTTTGAAGTATAATAGGCTCTATGTGCCACCTCGATAATTTAACCCTTCCACCGCAAGCCGCCACTGCGGACAATTTTCTGGTAAATGTTCATGACTAGCACAATTCAAGTCGCCAAGTAGGCAGTGTCTACTGCACAGTTCTTCTATAACTGAGAAGGAGTTTCCAAACGACGCGACGGTCCACGATGTTTCTTGGAAAAGTAATCTAATGCAGTAAAATTGAAAATTTCAGCCAAGAAACGGAAGTTTTTAATTGAGTAGGGAAAATTTATGAAAACTCCCAAGTGATGTTCATTCAGTAATAAACAAGAAACTTAATTGCGTTTTATTTGAATAATAAGTTGCATATTCGCGTCCGTGCCGTTTAAACCGATTATTATGCGGCCCTGAACTAGATTCGTATATTCAATTGTAGCCCTCGGGCACTTTGAAGTTTGAAACGACTGTACTAGTAGGTATAGACTGGTCCCTCGACTATAGGGTTCAGTATGAAAAATAGACAATAAACAACCCGATCACCATATTACTACAGTCAGGGTGGTCACAGATAGGGAAAACTACGACTAATCAGGGAAAAGGACGAAAAAAGAGGGTAGCCCATGGGGTTACGTAGCCCCCCCCCCGCCCCCTCTTTTAAAGGAGGTCCACATAATATAGGCTACATATATAGTTTGATGAATTTGGTTCAAACTTGATATTTAGGCATAATATGTTATTACCTTCAACGGTTTTTAATTTTCAATTTTGGCTCTTAAAATAAGATGCTCTTTTTATTAGTTAATAATATTGAAAAATTTCCAATTTTTCAAAAGTGTCTCTAAGAGTTTTGTTTTAAAATGGGTTTCTGGTAGAAAATTCTCTCAAGGGTGATTTACTAAGGACTAGCAAATTGTACTGTATCTTTAGCCTACAAAATTATATATATACACCCCTATAAGGGGGTTCGACTTCCCCCGAACGTCCTTGGATAGGTTGCAAGCTTGTCTCTTGACTCACGAGTATTTGAAAATCTTATAGATAAGATATGATCCAAACATTACTATGTCCTTGGATAATACTGGGTCATCTCCAGCCTGTTTAGAGTTGGATATAAGATTCGGTCACACCTACATTTCCACGTCCGTATTGACAATAAGAGATAAGACTCATGGCTCGTGTTTATTCTGAAAACTAGGGCTAACACAAGCTACCACACTAATGTCAGTAGTTTACATGTCACGTTCCCATATAACTAGTGTCAGTAGTTTACGTGTCATGTTCCCATATAACTAATATTAGTAGTTTACGTGTCATGTTCCCATATAACTAATATTAGTAGTTTACGTGTCATGTTCCCATATAACTAATATCAGTAGTTTACGTGTCATGTTCCCATATAACTAATATTAGTAGTTTACGTGTCATGTTCCCATATACAGGGTTCCTACAGTATTTGTAAAAATATTCTCCCTGACTTTTCCTGACTTTCCCTGACTATTTTCCCAAGTTCCCTGACCAATTTCTCATAAAATTTCTATTATAACTTTACGGTACTATACACGTGAAAATATTAATTTAAATAAATTTATTTCGGCCTCCTCCCCCCTTACAGCCGACCTTGCCTCACCTCTCATGGAAGAATAAGAAAGCAGACATCTTGCCAATCAGTTGAGGGAAAATGATGGAAAAATAATCCCTATCAAAAATTTGTAACAAACTTGATTCCCTTTGGTATCATGTGCAGAAATACGTATTAAATAACAGGCCACTAAGAACATACTAAAGAGTTTGGTATCATTACAGTTTTATTTTACCTAAACTGTACATTTCCTGAACTGAATAGCTTACAACAGGAACTCTGTCTGCTTTCATATTATTCATGTCTCAAGTCAATTTTATTTTTATTAAAATTATCACTATAGTCATACAATAAGAAACTATGTTATATTTAATAAAGTGAAGCTTGCTTCTTCTTCAGTTCTTGCAACTCCACGTCTATTGCTTCTCGTTTCTCTTCAGTTGCCATCATTAATTTTTTTCTTTCTCCTTCTAAATCTTTAACTTGTATATCTAATTTCCTCTTTTCTGCCTTCTTCTTGTCTTTTTCACTTTTTTCTTGCTTCTTCATCTCTAAGTATTCATGATAGCGTTTCCGAGCACCTCTCACGTAATCCAACATCTTTTTGCTAATGTGTATATTTTTAATCCCTCCTGCTTCTTGTATCTCATCATGAATGTGACGCTGTGCAATGACTGTCTTTTCATGCATGTTTTCAACCAGTAAAGATTTATTGACTGAAAAACCACCTTCAACAGTTGCATTCCCATGCGACAAGACAAGGCAAATCTTTATTACTTCCCAAAGATGTTTGTAGTTTGCTTCTCCTATTAGAAAGCTACCATAAATAGTGTCAAGTCCTACTTCATCACTAAACTGATCACAAGGACGAAATATTTCTTGAAGCTCAGATTTTTTGAGGTTGCAAAAATGCAAGTATTCTTTCTTGGCATTTTCAGCCAGAACATCATTTATGATGTTGGCATGGTTGAGTTCCTCCAAAAGAAAAGAAAATCTCTTCTGGGCCAGTTGAGGTGAATGTTGAATAACACAAGGATCCAATGAAGACAAACCTCTCACGGCTTTCTGTTTTAAGGGACTTTTTTCTTGTAGTTTTGCAATCATGGTGGTTAACATACTGCGGCACTCATGTATAAATTCTAATTTTTGTCTTTCTGTTACTGTGATCGCAGTTTCTCCTAACAAACGTTTTGTTGCAAATCCTATATCAATATTTTTGCTAAGGATCAAATTTTCTGATTTTTTTGTGTCAATAGACAGTAACTTTGGACCCGTGCACTTCATAAGATCAGGTTTCACACAACGATTCATAAGGTATCTTAGAAGTTTCTCTACAGCTTCAAAAAGATATGGAGTCATTGGTTTTGATGTCTGGAACCGTTGCAGGAAAGGCTGACATTCATCTGCAATTGTCTTGCAGAACGCTAGTTTACACTTTAGGAATGGATCACAGGCTGCTCTTTTCAGTGTCTCTACAGGTTTTGTTTTAGGAAGTTTTGCTTCTTTGAGAAACTTAATAACATGGTCCCAAATTTGTAATGCCCTTTGAAAGCACTTCGCATTCTCTAACCAACGCACACCACAGAACTTCAATGGAAAAGTTGTACACCCTGTCAACTGGGTGAACAATGCTCGACGAGCTGGAGAGTCAGTGAACAGGTAGTACATGTGACGTAATAAGCTACTTATATCCCAATCAACAGACTCTACTCCTGTTCTCAAGGAACCATGAACAACATGAAGCCCACATGTTCCCAGATTTAGCAAACTACATACTTCATTGTCTGTTACAGATTTGAGGTGTTCCTGAAGAAGTGTTATAAACTTTAAATTGACATTTGGGCCATCCATTGACACTTGTATCAACTTAGAGAGTGGAAGAGGAGAAATACCATCCAGAAAATGCTTCAGTAATTCTTCAGCAGTGCTCCTATCGAAAAACACACTGTTTAAGTAACGACTGATGACTTTATGATTTTCCTTGTCCCAGAATCTAATTACAATGTCCATCTGTCCTCTTTGAATAACTTTATTCAATGCCTCATCAAAACAAATTACAAAGTTGTTACATGATTTTTGGCGGTCCAGTAAATTATTATGAAAGAATGGAGCCAAGCCATGCACAATGAAGTATGCAGCCTTGTCTCCACCAAGGGTAAAGGCATTGGCAATGGAACACTCGGGAAACATCAATTGAAAAATTGTACTTAAATTATTGCACGAATTGAAAGACATTTTTTTGTCAACAACTTGCATAGCCCAAATGACTTCCGCCTTAGTTATATCATCTTTTATAACAAAAGTGTTATGGTTTCTTTGAGGCACTACACTAATTTCACTTTTAGCAACAGCTTCCTTCTGCGACGTTACGATTTTCGATGAAACAGAAAAACTCTTCGAGCAACCAGCAGATCATCACTAGGTAGAATGTCTTTGTGTGCCAGAGATTCTCTTGAAACTGGGGAGCTCGATGAACCTGAATCACTTGACTTTTTTGAAAAAAAAGTCAACAGAGAGCGTTGATTTGTCAAAGTTTCAAGAGTTTTGATATGAGTTGGTCCTTTTGCATGGGAAGCTAATGCTTGCTTTCCCATATTACTTAAGTTTATAATTTTTTTGCACACTTTACAAAATGCCTGCAGCTTATTACTTTCAACACCACTTATCCAGTATGAGAATTCAGGAAAATGGTCTGGGCTTAGCCAGAGCTGGTTAAAAACGGTTTTTTTTGTTAAGACATTGCTGGTGTAGTCTAATCAGTCCTGGTGAACTGTATCAAACTATAACGATGACAAACCTTGAACAAGAACAAAAACAAGTGATCACTAAAGTTAAAAGAATTGTCATGTGCAGGCTAGGAGACCTCTGCGTTCACATTCTGAAATAAAATGCTACCAAAACTTGTGTTAGGGCAAGTTTGAGCATGGTAAGTGCCCCTCAGCTTTCTTCATTGGGGCAGTGGCTTATGACGCAGTAAATAGAAAAAATATTTTCTTTGTTTTTTCTAAGTGTGACATGAAGACATGAATTGTCATTTCCCTGACTTTCCCTGACCTTTTTAAAGCTTCCCTGACATTCCCTGACTATTATTTTTTTCCCTGACTTTCCCTGACTTTCCAGAGCGTAGGAACCCTGCATATAACTAATATTAGTAGTTTACGTGTCATGTTCCCATATAACTAATATCAGTAGTTTACGTGTCATGTTCCCATATAAATAATATCAGTAGTTTACGTGTGATGTTCCCATATAACTAATATCAGTAGTTTACGTGTCATGTTCCCATATAACTAATATTAGTAGTTTACATGTCATGTTCCCATATAACTAATGTCAGTAGTTTACTTGTCATGTTCCCATATAACTAATATCAGTAGTTTACGTGTCATGTTCCCATATAACTAATATTAGTAGTTTACGTTTCGTGTTCCCATATAACTAATATTAGTAGTCTACTTGTCATGTTCCCATATAACTAATATTAGTAGTTTACTCGTCATGTTCCCCTATAACTAATATCAGTAGTTTACGTGTCATGTTCCCATATAACTAATATCAGTAGTTTACGTGTGATGTTCCCATATAACTAATATCAGTAGTTTACGTGTCATGTTCCCATATAACTAATATTAGTAGTTTACATGTCATGTTCCCATATAACTAATGTCAGTAGTTTACTTGTCATGTTCCCATATAACTAATATCAGTAGTTTACGTGTCATGTTCCCATATAACTAATATTAGTAGTTTACGTGTCGTGTTCCCATATAACTAATATTAGTAGTCTACTTATCATGTTCCCATATAACTAATATTAGTAGTTTACTTGTCATGTTCCCATATAACTAATATCAGTAGTTTACGTGTCATGTTCCCATATAACTAATATCAGTAGTTTACGTCTCATGTTCCCATATAACTAATATTAGTAGGCTACTTGTCATGTTCCCATATAAATAATATCAGTAGTTTACATGTCATGTTCCCATATAACTAATATCAGTAGTTTACGTGTCATGTTCCCATATAACTAATATCAGTAGTTTACATGTCATGTTCCCATATAACTAATATCAGTAGTTTACGTGTCATGTTCCCATATAACTAATATTGTAGTTTACATGTCACGTTCCCATAAAACTAATATCAGTAGTTTACGTGTTATGTTCACATATAACTAATATCAGTAGTTTACTTGTCATGTTCCCATATAACTAATATCAGTAGTTTACATGTCATGTTCCCATATAACTAATATCAGTAGTTTACATGTCATGTTCCCATATAACTAATGTCAGTAGTTTACGTGTCATGTTCCCATATAACTAATATATGTAGTTTACGTGTCATGTTCCCATATAACTAATATCAGTAGTTTACATGTCATGTTCCCATATAACTAATATCAGTAGTTTACGTGTCATGTTCCCATATAACTAATATCAGTAGTTTACGTGTCATATTTCCATATAACTAATATCAGTAGTTTACGTGTCATGTTCCCATATAACTAATATCAGTAGTTTACGTGTCATGTTCCCATATAACTAATATCAGTAGTTTACTTGTCATGTTCCCATATAACTAATATCAGTAGTTTACGTATCATGTTCCCATATACCTAATATCAGTAGTTTGCATGTCATGTTCCCATATAACTAATGTCAGTAGTTTACGTGTCATGTTCCAATATAACTAATATATGTAGTTTACGTGTCATGTTCTCATATAACTAATATCAGTAGTTTACATGTCATGTTCCCATATAACTAATATCAGTAGTTTACATGTCATGTTCCCATATAACTAATATCAGTAGTTTACGTGTCATGTTTCCATATAACTAATATCAGTAGTTTACGTGTCATGTTCCCATATAACTAAAATCAGTAGTTTACGTCTAATGTTCCCATATAACTAATATCAGTAGTTTACGTCTAATGTTCCCATATAAATAATATCAGTAGTTTACGTTTCATGTTCCCATATAACTAATATCGTGTCATGTTCCCATATAACTAATATCAGTAGTTTACTTGTCATGTTCCCATATAACTAATAACAGTAGTTTACGTGTCATGTTCCCATATAACTAATATCAGTAGTTTACATGTCACGTTCCCATATAACTAATATCAGTAGTTTACGTGTCATGTTCCCATATAACTAATATCAGTAGTTTACTTGTCATGTTCCCATATAACTAATATCAGTAGTTTACGTGTCATGTTCCTATATAACTAATATCAGTAGTTTACGTGTAATGTTCCCATATAACTAATATTAGTAGTTTACTTATCATGTTCCCATATAACTAATATCAGTAGTTTACGTGCCATGCTCCCATATAACTAATATCAGTAGTTTACGTGTCATGTTCCCATATAACATATATAAGTAGTTTACTTGTCATGTTCCCATATAACTAATATCAGTAGTTTACGAGTCATGTTTCCATATAGCTAATAACGTATCATGTTTCCATATAGCTAATAACGTATCATGTTCCCATATAACTAATATCAGTAGTTTACATGTCACGTTCCCATATAACTAATATCAGTAGTTTACGTGCCATGTTCCCATATAACTAATATCAGTAGTTTACGTATCATGTTCCCATATAACTAATATCAGTAGTTTACGTGTCCTGTTCCCATATAACTAATATCAGTAGTATACGTGTCATTTTCCCATATAACTAATATCAGTAGTTTACATGTCATGTTCCCATATAACTAATATTAGTAGTTTACGTGTCATGTTCCCATATAACTAATATCAGTTGTTTACGTGTCATGCTCCCATATAATTAATATCAGTAGTTTACGTGTCATGTTCCCATATAACTAATATCAGTAGTTTACGTGTCATGTTCCCATATAACTAATATCAGTAGTTTACGTGTCATACTCCCATATAACTAATATCAGTAGTTTACGTATCATACTCCCATATAACTAATATCAGTAGTTTACATGTCACGTTCCCATATAACTAATATCAGTAGTTTACGTGTCATGTTCCCATATAACTAATATCAGTAGTTTACGTGTCATGTTCCCATATAACAAATATCAGTAGTCTACGTGTCATGTTCCCATATAACTAATATCAGTAGTTTACGTGTCTTGTTCTCATATAACTAATATCAGTAGTTTACATGTCACGTTCCCATATAACTAATATCAGTAGTTTACGTGTCATGTTCCCATATAGCTAATATCGTGTCATGTTCTCATATAACTAATATCAGTAGTTTACGTGTCTTGTTCTCATATAACTAATATCAGTAGTTTACATGTCACGTTCCCATATAACTAATATCAGTAGTTTACGTGTCATGTTCCCATATAACTAATATCAGTAGTTTACGTGTCATGTTCCCATATAACTAATATCAGTAGTTTACATGTCATGTTCCCATATAACTAATATCAGTAGTTTACGTGTCATGTTTCCATATAGCTAATATCGTGTCATGTTCCCATATAACTAATATCAGTAGTTTACGTGTCATGTTCCCATATAACTAATATCAGTAGTTTACATGTCACGTTCCCATATAACTAATATCAGTAGTTTACATGTCACGTTCCCATATAACTAATATCAGTAGTTTACGTGTCATGTTTCCATATAACTAATATCAGTAGTTTACGTGTCATGTTCCCATATAACTAATATCAGTAGTTTACATGTCACGTTCCCATATAACTAATATCAGTAGTTTACTTGTCATGTTCCAATATAACTAATATCAGTAGTTTACGTGTCATGTTACCATATAACTAATATCAGTAGTTTACATGTCATGTTCCCATATAACTAATATCAGTAGTTTTACGTTTCATGTTCCCATATAATTAATATCGTGTCATGTTCCCATATAACTAATATCAGTAGTTTACTTGTCATGTTCCCATATAACTAATATCAGTAGTTTACGTGTCATGTTCCCATATAGCTAATATCGTGTCATGTTCCCATATAACTAATATCAGTAGTTTACGTGTCATGTTCCCATATAACTAATATCAGTAGTTTACATGTCACGTTCCCATATAACTAATATCAGTAGTTTTTGTGTCATGTTCCCATATAACTAGTGTCAGTAGTTTACGTATCATGTTCCCATATAACTAATATCAGTAGTTTACTTGTCATGTTCCCATATAACTAATATCAGTAGTTTACGTGTCATGTTCCCATATAGCTAATATCGTGTCATGTTCCCATATAACTAATATTCAGTAGTTTACGTGTCATGTTCCCATATAACTAGTGTCAGTAGTTGTTATGTCATGTTGTCACGTTACCGCGGAGCCAAGTCTGTCTGGCTCGCTGTCTGCAGGCTCAGACAAGGGGGTAAGGGTCAACGCACATCCACACAGCAGCAAGAGAAGAGGTGAGGGGAGACACTTTCACTCCAGACAGATCAATGTTTCGAACCCTGGGCCCAGTGTCGTGCGCACGTCACAGCTGCCTGCCTGCCTGTGAGACTCGAGTCTAAGGGCTACACACGAAATACGAACACGGGTTCACTTTATGATGGAAAGGAACACGTGAGGTCGTGTGGACGAGTGTGAATACTTACAAGAGAATACATAGGTGAACGTGCAATGTATGTTTTATTATACTTGCCCACTAAGAGAATACCTGGGTGAACGTACAATGTATGTTTTATTATACTTGCCCACTAAGAGAATACCTGGGTGAACGTACAATGTATGTTTTATTATACTTCCCCACTAAGAGAATACCTGGGTGAACGTGCAATGTGTGTTTTATTATACTTGCCCACTAAGAGAATACCTGGGTGAACGTACAATGTATGTTTTATTATACTTCCCCACTAAGAGAATACCTGGGTGAACGTGCAATGTGTGTTTTATTATACTTCCCCACTAAGAGAATACCTGGGTGAACGTGTAATGTATGTTTTATTATACTTGCCCACTAAGATAATATCTGGGTGAACGTACAATTTATGTTTTATTATACTTCCCCACTAAGAGAATACCTGGGTGAACGTGTAATGTATGTTTTATTATACTTGCCCACTAAGATAATACCTGGGTGAACGTGCAATGTGTGTTTTATTATACTTGCTCACTAAGATAATACCTGGGTGAACGTGTAATGTATGTTTTATTATACTTGCCCACTAAGATAATACCTGGGTGAACGTACAATGTATGTTTTATTATACTTCCCCACTAAGATAATACCTGGGTGAACGTGTAATGTATGTTTATTATACTTGCCCAATAAGAGAATACCTGGGTGAACGTGTAATATATGTTTCATTATACTTGCCCACTAAGAGAATACCTGGGTGAACGTACATGTTGTTTTATTATACTTGCCCACTAAGAGAATACCTGGTGAACGTAAATGTTTTTTTACTATACTTGCCCACTAAGAGAATACCTGGGTGAACGTGCAATGTATGTTTTATTATACTTGCCACTAAGAGAATACCTGGGTGAACGTACAATGTATGTTTTATTATAACTTGCCCACTAAGAGAATACCTGGGTGAACGTGTAATGTATGTTTTATTATACTTGCCAATAAGAGAATACCTGGGTGAACGTGTAATTATGTTTTATTATACTTGCCCACTATAGAGAATACCTGGGTGTAACGTACAATGTATGTTTTTATTATACTTGCCCACTAGAGAATACCTGGGTGAACGTACAATGTATGTTTTTTATACTTGCCCACTAAGAGAATACCTGGGTGAACGTGCAATGTATGTTTTATTATACTTGCCCAATAGAGAATACCTGGGTGTGAACGTGTAATGATATGTTTTATTATACTTGCCCACTAAGAGAATACCTGGGTGAACGTACAATGTATGTTTTATTATACTTGCCCACTAAGAGAATACTGGGTGAACGTGATAATGTATGTTTTATTATACTTGCCCAACTAAGAGAATACCTGGGTGAACGTGTAATTATGTTTAATTATACTTGCCCACTAAGAGAATACCTGGGTGAACGTAATGTATGTTTTATTATACTTGCCCACTAAGAGAATACCTGGGTGAACGTACAATGTATGTTTTTTATTATATGCCCACTAAGAGAATACCTGGTGTGAACGTGTAATGTATGTTTTATTATACTTGCCCACTAAGAGAATACCTGGTGTGAACGTCAATGTATGTTTTATTATACTTGCCACTAAGAGAATACTTGGTGAACGTACAATGTATGTTTTACTATACTTCCCACTAAGAGAATACCTGGGTGAACGTGCAATGTATGTTTTATTATACTTGCCCACTAAGAGAATACCTGGGTGAACGTACAATGTATGTTTATTATACTTCCCACTAAGAGAATACCTGGGTGAACGTACAATGTATGTTTTATTATACTTGCCCCATAAGAAATACCTGGGTGAACGTGTAATTATTGTTTATTATACTTGCCCACTAAGAGAATACCTGGGTGAACGTACAATGTATGTTTTATTATACTTGCCCCACTAAGAGAATACCTGGGTGAACGTGTAATGTATGTTTTATTATACTTGCCACATAAGAGAATACCTGGGTGAACGTGTACAATGTATGTTTTTATTATACTTGCCCACTAAGAGAATACCTGGGTGAACGTACAATGTATGTTTTATTATACTTGCCCACTAAGATGAATACCTGGGTGAACGTGTAATGTATGTTTTATTATACTTGCCACTAAGAGAATACCTGGGTGAACGTGTAATTATGTTTCATTATACTTGCCCACTAAGATAATACCTGGGTGAACGTACAATGTATGTTTTATTATACTTGCCCACTAAGAAATACCTGGGTGAACGTACATGTATGTTTTATCTATACTTGCCCATAAGAGAATACCTGGGTGAACGTGCAATGTATGTTTTATTATACTTGCCCACTAAGAGAATACCTGGTGGAACGTACAATGTATGTTTTATTATACTTCCCCACTAAGAGAATACCTGGGTGAACGTGTAATGTATGTTTTATTATACTTGCCCAATAAGAGAATACCTGGGTGAACGTGTAATATATGTTTTATTATACTTGCCCACTAAGAGAATACCTGGGTGAACGTACAATGTATGTTTTATTATACTTGCCCACTAAGAGAATACCTGGGTGAACGTACAATGTATGTTTTATTATACTTGCCCACTAAGAGAATACCTGGGTGAACGTGCAATGTATGTTTATTATACTTGCCCAATAAGAGAATACCTGGTGTGAACGTGTAATATATGTTTTATTATACTTGCCCACTAAGAGAATACCTGGGTGAAGTACATGTATGTTTTATTATACTTGCCCACTAAGAGAATACCTGGGTGAACGTAATAATGTATGTTTTATTATACTTGCCAATAAGAGAATACCTGGGTGAACGTGTAATTATGTTTAATTATACTTGCCCACTAAGAGAATACTGGGTGAACGTACAATGTATGTTTTATTATACTTGCCACTAAGAGAATACCTGGGTGAACGTACAATGTATGTTTTATTATACTTGCCCACTAGAGAAATACTGGGTGAACGTGTAATGTATGTTTTATTATACTTGCCACTAAGAGAATACCTGGGTGAACGTACAATGTATGTTTTATTATACTTGCCCACTAAGAGATACCTTGGTGAACGTACAATGTATGTTTTTTATATTACCCACTAAGAGAATACTGGGTGAACGTGCAATGTATGTTTTATATACTTGCCCACTAAGAGATAACTGGGTGAACGTACAATGTATGTTTTATTATACTTCCCACTAAGAGAATACCTGGGTGAACGTACAATGTATGTTTTATTATACTTCCCCACAAGAGAATACCTGGTGTAACGTGTAATGTATGTTTTATTATACTTGCCCACTAAGATAATACCTGGGTGAACGTACAATGTATGTTTTATTATACTTCCCCATAAGAGAATACCTGGGTGAACGTGTAATGTATGTTTTATATACTTGCCACTAAGATAATACTGGGTGAACGTACAATGATTTTTTTATTATACTTCCCACTAAGAGAATACTGGGTGAACGTGTAATGTATGTTTTATTATACTTGCCCACTAAGATAATACCTGGTGTGAACGTGCAATGTGTGTTTTATTATACTTGCTCACTAAGAGAATACCTGGGTGACGTGTAATGTATGATTTATTATACTTGCCACTAAGAAATACCTGGGTGAACGTACAATGTATGTTTTATTATACTTCCCATAAGATAATACTGGGTGAACGTGTAATGTATGTTTTATATACTTGCCCAATAAGAGATACCTGGGTGAACGTGTAATATATGTTTTATTATACTTGCCACTAAGAGAATACCTGGGTGAACGTACAATGTATGTTTTATTATACTTGCCCACTAAGAGAATACCTGGGTGAACGTGTAATGTATGTTTTATTATACTTGCCAATAAGAGAATACCTGGGTGAACGTGTAATATATGTTTTATTATACTTGCCCACTAAGAGAATACCTGGGTGAACGTACAATGTATGTTTTATTATACTTGCCACTAAGAGAATACCTGGGTGAACGTACAATGTATGTTTTATTATACTTGCCCACTAAGAGAATACCTGGGTGAACGTGCAATGTATGTTTTATTATACTTGCCACTAAGAGAATACCTGGGTGAACGTAATTATGTTTTATTATACTTCCCCACTAAGAGAAACCTGGGTGAACGTCAATGTATTTTATTATATTCCCACTAAGAGAATACCTGGTGAACGTGCAATGTATGTTTTATCATACTTCCCCATAAGAGAATACTGGGTGAACGTAATGTATGTTTTATTTACTTCCCACTAAGAGAATACCTGGGTGAACGTACAATGTATGTTTTATTATACTGCCACTAAGAGAATACTGGGTGAACGTACAATGTATGTTTTATTATACTTGCCCACTAAGAGAATACCTGGGTGAACGTGTAATGTATGTTTTATTATACTTGCCCACAAGAGAATACGGGTGAACGTGTAATTATGTTTCATTATACTTGCCCCTAAGAGAATACCTGGGTGAACGTACAATGATGTTTTATTATACTTGCCCATAAGAGAATACTTGGTGAACGTCAATGTATGTTTTATATACTTGCCACTAAGAGATACCTGGGTGAACGTGCATGTATGTTTTTTTACTTGCCCATAAGAGAATACCTGGTGAACGTACAATGTATGTTTTATTATACTTCCCACTAAGAGAATACCTGGGTGAACGTGTAAGTATGTTTTATTATACTTGCCACTAAGATAATAACCTGGGTGAACGTACAATGTATGTTTTATTATACTTCCCACTAAGAGAAAACTGGGTGAACGTGTAATGTTTTATTATACTTGCCACTAAGAAATACTGGGTGACGTACAATTATTTTTATTATACTTCCCCACTAAGAGAATACCTGGGAACGTGTAATGTATGTTTTATTATACTTGCCCTAAGATAATACCTGGGTGAACGTGCAATGTGTGTTTTATTATACTTGCTCACTAAGAGAATACCTGGGTGAACGTGTAATGTATGATTTATTATACTTGCCACTAAGAAATACGGGTGAACGTACAATGTATGTTTTATTATATCCCACTAAGATATACCTGGGAAGTGAAGTATGTTTTTTATACTTGCCATAAGAATCCTGGTAACGGTAATATATGTTTTATATACTTGCCCTAAGAGAAACCTGGGTGACGTACAATGTATGTTTTATAATTGCCATAAGAAATCTGTGACGTGTAATGTATGTTTATTATCTTGAATAAGAATCCTGGTGAAGTGTAAATATGTTTATATACTTGCCCATAGAATACTGGTGAGTACAATGTAGTTTTATTACTTCCCATAAGAGAATACGGTGAAGTACATGTTGTTTTTTTATCTGCCCTAAGAAATCCGGTGAACGTGCAATGTTTTTATTTTTGCCAAGAGTCCTGGGTGAAC
>JBCFYV010011172.1:125582375-125685558 GCA_039000515.1 Timema cristinae
TGATAGGGAAGCTTTTTGTTATTCAAAAAATTCACAGGCTCCTTGCCCTTAAAATTCCCCCAAAATACAAAGATTTGGGGGTTTTGGGGGAAAAAAGGGGTGTAAAACCCAAACCCCTGAATATATTCGGGGGAAGTCCCATAGAAAACTATGAAAAATTAAAAAATTTTCAAATTTTATTGTCCTTCTTTTTAAAAATTCAAAAAAAGATTTTTCCCCAGTAGTGGTGAAAACTATTATTTTCCCTGTTTTTAAAACTTTCCAACCGTTTGTTTGCTTCATCCTTTACCCCAAAAAAATTTTAATTCTTGCTTTCAAAGATTTGATGGTATCAGAAAAGGTTTAAACGGTTTGGGGGAAAAAGGAAAAAATGTACTTTTAAAAAAACCAAATTTAATAAGTCGCTTTTAGCTTATTTGTTTCATTATATTTTTTTATATTCAAAAAATCATCTTGTGCTGCATTTAAATGTCCCCACATTTTAAAACTGATTCTTAATTTAATTTTGCTTTTTAATTGTGTATATTGTGTTGTGTTAAAAACCCCAAAAAATTTTTTTGACATTCACGATTCATTTTGTCACGACTATCCATCCCCAAACCCCCTTTCCCCCAGTGTTTCCAAAAAACACTTGCCCCCCCCTTCACCTGTCAAATTGGAATAGGGGGCCCCTTTTTGGGGGGGCCCCCCCTTTTTTTTGGGAAAAAGGTGTCTTGGGTTTTTTTCTTTTTTTTCCCATAGAGGGCCTTGATAGGATTGGCCTTTTTTTCGTTTGGTCTGGAGAAATTTTTGGGGTCCTTCAAATGTCTCCAGCTTTGCCTTCTTTGGGGCATTGGGTGGTAAGGCACTGTCATTTCAGCCACTGGGGGTGGGGGGGCCCGCCATTCCTTTTGACCCCGGGCAAAAATTGGAATGGCTTGGAAACAATTTAACCCAAAAGCTGTTTCCCTTTCTTTTTATAATTTGGGAAAAGGGTTTTAGGTTCAAATGTGTTTTACAATGTTTCCTTTTGCCCAAATTTAAAATAAGCACCCCCCCTTAGCACTTATGCCCCCTTTCGCTTCAATTGGGTTTAAAATTTTTTTTTGTTAAAAATGTTTGTTTTTAAAAAAATTTTCCCCCTTTTTAAAAAGACAAAATTTTTACCTGATTCTTTATTTGCCTCTTTTTTTGAACACTCACTTTGTTTGACTTTGGTTAGTAGTATATTTTTTGTTCCCACCATTTTTAAACCCCCAAAATTTTTTTATTATACCCAAAACGAGTGTGCAGAGCCCTTTACCTAAATAAGTTGCTGTGGTACTCCAGTTGGATAGTGGGGGGTTTCGGTGGGTTTGTAAAAAATTCCTTGGGGGCCGTGGATAAACCGACTCCTTCAAATTTGCTTTGCGAAAGCATTTTTTTTATTTGACACATCCTTTTTTTTGGTTGTTTTTTGGGGATGGGGGAGGGTTTTAAGGGGGACCCCAACCATCATTTTTCCGTTTCTTAAAAAATTCCCAATAAAATTCTTTTGCCTTATTAGTTAAACTGCCTTTCCCGTATATTAGAACCTGGGGGAAAAAACCAAAAACCGAAAATTTTTTTTTTTTCGAAAGGGGAAAAAAAAAAAATTTTGCCAGGAAGTAGTTACTTCATTTCCCCCTTTTTATCTCAACCTTTTTATTTTGGCACAAAAAAAAAAAAAACTAACAAATTTCCCTTTGGGGGGTCCAAGGAAGTCAAGGGGGATTGGGACTCCTGGTGCTGCTACCACTTCCATGGAATGGGACATTTTCTAAGGTGATTTTTGAACAAACCCAAACATGTGGGCTCCCAAGACTAATTCTCGATGTCCTTTTTCCCCATGCGGGGGCCACCAGAAGTAATTATTATTGATAGTTCCCCGACCCCCCAAAGGGGCCCCCAACATGTAGCTTTTTTTGGGTTTTTCGTCTCGAAAAAGAAGAGGGTTTCACCAGCGGGTTCCCAAAAAAAAATTAAAAACCTTCCGGGGGTTTTTAAGTCCATCTTTTTTTTAAAATTTAAATTTTTTTGGGTCCTTAGCGGCTGCACTTCGCCGCCTGCTTAACATGAATTTTTTTTGCCTGTCCCCCACTAGTTTTTATTCGGGTTAAAGAGCCCCTCCTGTAAACTGGGGGGAGAAATTAAAAAGCACTTTAAAGTTCCAAATTTGACTGCTGAGCTCACGAGAAATTTAACAGCAAAATTTCCCTAGGGGCGGGCAAAATTGTATCTGTAGTCAAAATTTGATAGGAACTAGCATTTTTGGGGAAGCGGGGAATTTTTTTTTTTTTCCCCAGCTAATTATGTTTACTTAACCCCCCCCCTTATTCTGTCTTGTAGGGTGCATTTTTGGGGGCCCCCAAAAGTGGGCCCCCGCGGTCGTGTTCTGTTTTAACCCAAAATTTTTCCGATATACAAATACTTTTAAATTTTTTTGCACTCCAAAAAACCAAAATCCTGGCTTTCCCCTTTTTTTTTTGGGGATACTGCATTCTTCAAAAACGTGGGGGGGGGGTTTACAAAACCCGGACGTAAGGTTTATTTATTATTTTGTTTTAAAAACCCCCCAGAATCCCACGGGGGGGGGGGTTTCTGTTGTTTTTTTTCAACTCTTGCGTTGGGTCAATTGACCCAAAATTTTGGAGTGGGGGTTTTTTAAGTTGTAGTTTAAATTTTTTTTTCAAATGCTTGAGAACTTTTTAAGGTGCAGTTCACTCGGACCCCCTTCCCCAAACAGACTGTGGGGGGGGGTTTTTTAGTTTTTTTTGACCCCCCTGATGAAACCTTTAATATTCCTCCATCCAAAAAAAAGGATGACGGGGTGATTTTTTGGGGTGGCTCAACCTTAAAAAATTGGTGTGGTAAAATTTTTTTTTCCCAACAGGGGGGTCTTTTTATTATAATGCCCCCAAAATATATTTAATGGATTCCGAAAAAAATTTAGCTTATGACTTTAAAGAGTTAATCCTTTTTCCCCTTAACTTGAAAATTTTCATTAAAAAATTTTATATTTGTGTTCCTCTTTTTTTTGCCCCAAAAATTTAATATCATCCGCCTATTGCAACCCCTTCCCCCCCTGTTTTAAGCATTGCCAAAAAAAAACCACCCAAAAAAAAATAAAATACAATCCGACACCATTGCGGGCAGGCTCAAACACACACATAAAAAGGCCCATCGAAAAAAACACAAAAAAAACAAGAGGGACTATCCACGATATATGAGGGCCCCCCTTTTTAAAAAAACCCGGGGGCCCAAACGACCCCCCCAAAACCAAAAAGTTTCTGGTTGGAAAGAAAAAACTCTTCGCCAGTCCCAAAGTTCCGTTCCACTGCGTCTAAACGCTCTTTTAAAATTCCCCCCTTGTTTATGTTCTTTCCCCCCCCCCCCGTCCCCCCATCTTCCCCTTTTTGGGGGCCCGGTTTTACCGTATAAAAGAGTTCGTATGAGTAAAACCCCCACTCGGGGTTTTTTTTTAATTTGGCTTAAAAAAACGAAGGCTTGGGAATTGAAATGAAAAAAAAAATTCCTTTTCGGCGTAATTTTTTTTTTTAAAAAAATTTCTTTGGGATTTAAAAAAATTATTTCAGATTTTTAATAGATTTAAAAACTTTTTTTTTTGCCCCGTTTTTTTTAGGGAAAAAGTTTTTATGGATTGGGGTTTAAAAACTTTAACAAAAATGGAATATTAGTGATATTGTTTATAATAATTTTTTTTTTGCACTTAATTTTTTTAAAAAAAAAATTGACTTAAACTTTAAACCCTTTGCCCCTTAGTATTTTGTCGAGTGTGTATTGTGTTAATAGATGGACTTGTTTTTTTTTGTTGTTTCATAACATGGTTCTTATATGTTATCTTCTAATAATATTTTTTTTTTTGTATTTTTTGTTTTAAAAGTTCTTGGTTTTTTTTTAAAAGGGCCGAACTTTTCCACAATTTCCCCCTAATGTTTAATCTGGTTTTTTTGGGGGGGTGCGCAGACTGGGAAAAATTGACAAAATAAAATAAAAAATTTTTTTTAGTTTAAGAAAGAAAAAAAAAAAATACGCTAATAAATAAATCCTATAAATATTTTTAAAAATATTAAAAAAATGCTCTGTTTTAAAAAATTACCGTCTATTTCCCGAAGAGTTTTTTTTTTATTGTCCGTCCAAAATGGGGGGTTATCCCGGGTTTTTTACGGGGAAAAAAGTTCTTTTCACCCCCTCCTTAAAAAGGAAATATCGCTTTTTAAAAAAGTGGTTTCCCTTCCCCTTTAAAGGGCCCTTTTTCCGCATCTAGTCCGGTTTTTGCACGTCCAAAATGGTGGGTTTTTATACAGAAAAAAAGTTTTCTTACCCAAAAATTTTAAAATTTAAAATACCCCCCCTCGCCCTTTTTTTGGATAAAGGCTTAAAAAAGGGGAAATGAGTGTTTTTCCCCTTTTTAAAAAGTTTTTTGTTTAAAATTTTTCCCCGCTTTTTTTTCCCAAAATTTTTTTCTTTTTTCCCAAAAAAAGGTTTTGGGTTTTTTTTTCAGAAAACATTTTTTCTTTCCCCCCCTTTATATAAAAAAAAAAAAAAAAAACCCTTCTCGTCCTTGTTTTCGAGAAAAAGTCCTTAAATAGGAAATACTACATTTTAGGTGGTTTCCTTTTCCCTTTAAGGGGGGTTTTTGGGGTCCCAGTCCAAAATTTTTTTTCAGGGGGCCAAAAATGGTGGGTTTTATACAGAAAAATTTTTCCCTTTTCCCCCCCATTTTATTAAAAAACCCCCTTTTCTCCTTGTTTTCAAAATATTTAAACCTTAAAAATTTTTGGAAATACTACATTTTTCAGGGGTCCTTGTTAAGGCGTTCCGGTTTTGTCCCGAATTTTTGTAAAGTCCACAAATGGGGGGGGTTTTTTACAAAAAAAGGGTTTTCTTTACTCCTTTAAAATAAAAGTTTCCCCCTTTTTGTCCTTTTTTTTTGAGTATAAGGCCCTTTTAAAAAGGGAAATGAGTGTTTTTTTTCTTAAAAAACCCCTTTGTTTAAGTTGGGTTTTAAAAGGGCTATTTTCCAAAATTTTTTTTTTTTCCCCCAAATGGTGGGTTTTTAACAGAAAAACAGTTCTCTTTCACCCCATATTTTAAAAAAAATAACCCTTCTCGTCCTTGTTTTCAGTATAAGTCCTTAAAAAAATGGGAAAAAGCAAAATTTTACGTTTTGGCCTTCCGTTTAAAAGGGGTTCCAAAATTATCCAGAATTTTTGTCAAAGTCCCAAAGGGGGGGGGGTTTTTTACATAAAAAAAGTTCTTTTCACCCCCATTATATAAAAGTAAAACCCCTTTTCGTCCTTGTTTTCGAGATATAATCCTTAAATATGGGGAAAAAGCTACTTTTTTACGAGTGGTCTTCCGTTTAAAGGGGTTTCCCGGTCTTTAAACAGAATTTTTGTCACGTCCAAAAAAGGTGGGTTTTATACCGAAAAAGTTTTTTTTTCATCCATTAAAAAAAAATTCCCCCTTTTGTCCTTGTTTTCGAGATTAAGGCCTTTATGGGGGAATTTAGTAGTATTCCCCTTTTAAAAAAACCTTTTTTTTTTAAAAATGCTCAGCGATATTCCAAAATTTTTTTTCATTTCCACAAAGGTGGGTTTTTTTATACAGAAAACGTTCTCTTTCCCCCCTATTTAAAAAAAAGAACCCCTTTCCCCGTCCTTGTTTTCGAGATATAGTCCTTAAAAATGGAATAGCTACTTTTTTACGATTGTCCTTCCGTTTAAGGCTTTCCCAGGTTAGTCCAAATTTTTGTACGCCAAAAAATGGTGGGTTTTATACTAAAACAGTTCTCTTTTTCCCCCCATTATATAAAAGTAACCCTTTCTCCCTTTTTTCGGAAAAATAAGTCCTTAAATGGGGAAATAGTACTTTTACGGGGGGGCCTTCCCCGTTTAAGGCGTTCCGCGTCTGTAAAAAAATTTTTTTGTCAACCCCACAAAGGTGGGTTTTATAAAAAAAAATTTTTTTTCTTTCACTCCATTAAAAAAAATATCCCTTTGCCTTGTTTCGAGTATAAGGCCTTAAAGGGGGAAATGAGTAGTATTACCTTCTAAAATAGCCTTTTTTTTAAAGTGCCCGGTTTTTCATTCCAAATTTTTTTTCATTTCCAAAAAATGGTGGATTTTTACGAAACTTTTTCTCTTTACCCCTTTTATATAAAAAAAAAACCTTCTCGTCCTTTTTTCGAGTTTTAGTCCTTAAAATATAAATAGCTACATTTTCGGGGGGTCCTTCCGTTTAAGGGGGCGTTCAGGTCTAGTCCAGAATTTTTGTAGCCCAAAAGGGGGGGTTTTATAAAAAAAAAATTTTTTTTCTTTCCCCCATATAAATAAAGTACCCTTCTGCCCGGGGGTTTTTTGGATAAAGGGCCCCTTTAAAAGGGAAATGAGTAGTTTTCTTCTAAAAAGCTTTATGTTTAAAGTGCCCAGCGTCTTTTCCAGAATTTTTGTCTTTTCCCAAAAAATGGTGGGTTTTATCAGAAAAAGTTCTTTCCCCCCCCATATAAAAAAAAGTAACCTTCTCGTCCTTGTTTTCGAGATTAAGTCCTTAAATATGGAAATAGCTACATTTTCGATTGGTCCTTTCCCCGTTTAGGCGTTCCAGCGTCTAGCCCAGAATTTTTGCACCCCCAAAAAAGGTGGGTTTTATAAAAAAAACATTCTTTTTCACCCCATATATATAAAAAGAACCCTTCTCGTCCTTTTTCGAGATAAAGGCCTTTTTAAATGGAAATGAGTAGTATTACCTTCTAAAAAAACCCGTTTAAAGGCTCCCGCTATTCCAGAATTTTTGTCATTTAAAAAATGGGGGGTTTTATACAGTAAAAGTTCTCTTTACCCCATATAAAAAAAGAACCCTTCTTTTCCCTTTTTGTTTTCGAGATTTAAAACCTTAAATAGGAAAAATAGCTACATTTTACGAGTGGTCCTTCGTTTAAGGCGTTCCAGCGTCTAGATCAGTTTTTTTGTCACTTAAAAACAAATGGGGGTTTTATACAGAAAAATGTTTTCTTCCCTCCATATAAAAAAAAAGTTCCCTTCTCCCCCTTGTTTTCGGTAAAGGTTTAAATGGGAAATGAGTAGTTTTACCTTCTAAAAAGCCTTTTTTTTAAAAAGTGCTCCACGTTTTTTCCAGAAATTTTTTTCATTTCCACAAATGGTGGGTTTTATACAGAAAAAAGTTTCTTTCCCCCATAATATAAATTAACCCTTCCGTCCTTTTTCGAGTTAAGTCCTTAAAATGGAAAAACTACATTTTACGAGGGTTTTCCTTTCCCTTTTTTTTTAAAAGGGTTCCAGGTCTGTCCAAATTTTTGTACCCCCAAAATGGTGGGTTTTATCAGAAAACAGTTTTTTTCACCCCATATAATAAAAGTAACCCTTTCGTCCTGGTTTTAAAATTAAGTCCTTAAATATAAATTTTACCTTTTTTAGAGTGGTCCCCGTTTAAGGCGTTCCAGCGTCTATCCAGAAATTTTTTGTCACGTCCACAAAGGGGAAAATTAAAAAAAAAAAAAAAATGTTTTCTTTCATCCATATAAAAAAAGTATCCCTCCTGCCTTGTTTTCAGATATAAGGCCATAAAATTTTAATGAATGGAATTCATCTAAAAAAGCTTATATTTTAGGTGTCCAGCGACTTTTAAAAAAATTTTTCTGTCACGTCATAAAAAAGGGGGGTTTTATAAAAAAAAAACGTTCTTTAAAACCATATTATTAAAAGTATTTTTCTTGTCCTTTTTTTCGAGATATGGGCCCCTTGAATAAAAAAATTAGTAGTATTTCTTCTAAAATTATTTTTTAAACCTTTTTTTTTATTTCCCCTTAAATCAAAAAATTAATACCTTCCCCAGTTCCCCCCCACATTAAAAAAAATTTCGCATTTCCTCGTTTTTTTTTTTGTTTGTTTACCAGCTTTTGGTTGTTGACCATGTGTTTATCAGCAATTTGTATCATTAAGGATTATTAAGTTTACCCTGTTCTTTCAAAAAGTTACATTTTTTTTTTTTAATATTCCACTATTATTCAATAACCCAAACTGCCAAAATTTTTTTTTCTGAATTGGGAAAAAAAAAAAAAAAATTCACAATTTTCTAATATAGGGTTTTTTTTTAAAAAAAAAAACTATATTTTTTATTACTAATTTTTTTTAAAAAGCTTTGCTCTAAAAAATTTTTACAAAATCTTGAATTGAACCGTTACAACTAAGTTTAACTTATCAAACAAACAAAATTTCTTTAGAAATCAAAAAAAACAAATCCTAATTTTTTTTGTTAAAAAGTCTTTTAATTAGTATAAAATAATATGAAAAAAAATTAGTCACAAAAGGCAGTATGTGCTTTTTTCTTTCATAACTTAAAAAATACGGAAGTGTGCATTTAAATTTCTCTTTGGGACATACAACCCATTTTATATCCAACTTGGGGGAATTTTTCGAGACACACTTTTTTCAACTTTGGGGGTGTTACTGTTATTAATTATTTTTTATAATTACTACTTATATAAAAATTTTTAGCTGAATTAATATTAGCCTTAAATTTTGGGGCTTTAATATTGTCCCCTTAAAACAAAAATTTTTTTACTTTGTACTGTCATGGGAACATTTCTTTTAATGTGTTCTACAATAGTAGGAGTCTTTTTTTAAATTTTTTAAATTGGGTTTTTAAAAGTATCCTTACTTGTACTTGTATAGATACAAGATTTCCCAAAAAAAAATATTCTCAAAATTTAAAATTTTAAAAGGAAAGTTAAAATAATGAAAAGTAATAATTGCATATTTTTTATACATTCTTTTAATTTAAAAAATTCATTTCCCCCTAAAAATAAATTTCCACTTACTCTTTTCTTTTATAATTCAAAAAATTTCCCCCCAACACATTTTATTTTAATTCTTTCTTTTCAAATTTTTTTTACTTGAATTTTTTTTTCATTAGTAATTTCTTTACTTTTTTAATAACCGACAAAAGGAATGTTTATGCTAATTTAAATCTTTTAAGTTAACTATATTGTCTTTGGAATTTTTATTTTTTTCCCTTTTTTTTTTTACCATCGCGGATTTACTGCCTTTTCAAGCTTTACTTATTATGGTAATTATTAAGGGGGGTAAGGATAAGAAGGAAACTTTTTTGATTTTAGTCCACCCATTTGTGGGAAGGAGAATGGGAAAAGTTAGGAAAAAATCACACCGTAACCCGAGGGGGCCCAAAACCCCAATCCCCCTCCCAGGGGGCCATTAAAAACACGATAGTGATGATTAGACTATGGGGTCATGAGGGGGTGGTTTTTATTTGTCCTTTTGTTATTATTATCATCAAAAAACTTGATTAAATTTAAATTTGATTTATTTTAAAAAATTTTTTTTCGGTAATTTTAAAATTTTACTTTTAAATTTTTTATGTATTTCCCAACTTTCCTTAGCCATTAAAAATTATTAAGTTTGGCTTTAAAAGGGTTTTTTAAAAACAACACCAAACGGGCCTTTTTTATATTTATGAATAAAAAGTCCACAAACTATCTATCATGGACCCCAAGATCAACAACCGGGAATTTGTTTAAAACTTTCCCCAAAACAATTTTTTTAAAATTTAATGAATAATTAAAAAGTGTTGAGCAGCCCAAAAAAAACCGGCTCATAGTCCCCCGGTTTTCCAGTCCCCCCCTAATTTGAGAATGACGTTCCCAAATATGTTTTAAGGGGTGACATAGAAAACAAACCCCATAATTTGAGGGACTTTCCCTAAATAAAAATATTGATGAGGGGGGGGGGGGTGGGGGGGGGGGGGGGGGGTTTTATGCTCTCTAACCAGCGGCCCATTTAAAATATAAAAACTTGCTGGTTTTTTTTTATAAAAAAGATGAACCCCATCTCCCCTCCTTTCCTTTGAGTGAACTTTTTTCTGCTCTGTAAAATAAATTGAAAATTGCTCCGTTCCTAAAAAAAATTTAACAAATTAATAAAAAACCTAAAAAAAAACATGTTTTTAAAAGATACGGAAAATAGTCTTGAAAGCCATATTGATATCTGTTTTTTAGTTATGACTTTAAATTTGATGTTCTCACAGGTAAAAAAAAAAAACCTTTTTAAAAAACAGAAACATCGGGGTTTTCTTGTTGTTATTAAATAAAAAATTAAAAAAAATTTTTTAAACCCCTTAAGTGCTTAAAATTTTGTCCTTAAGAACAATAGTTTTTTAAAACCCCCCTTTTTAAGAATTTTCCCCTTTTCAAAACTTTTTAAAATTTCTATGTTTTTAAAATTTGGCTTTTAAAAAAAAGTGAAAAAATTTTTTGATTTTCCCCCCAATCGTTTTTAATATTTGAATAACAAACGGAAGTAAAATTTTCCCCTGTGTTTCACTTGATTTTTTAGCATCTTACAGTAAAAAATTTTATTTTAAAAGTGATGTTTTAAAAATTGGGTTTGGCCCATGTGATTATAGGACAATCTTTTTGCCGAGCTGCATCTTAAAACCCAAATTTAAAAAACACTCCACCTTTTGAACTGGGAAGGTAGAAGTGAGGTAGTTGTAATTCACCAGTTTCAAGCTAAGCAGTAGAAAAATGGCCCCTTTTATATTCTATTGTTTTTGGGAACGGGTGGGTTATCTGGAAGGGGGGGGGGGAGGGAAGTGAAAAAGGTGGTAGTAAGAGGTTGGAGAGTTTTTCTATTTTTCTATCCCGTAAAGAAGGTTAGGCGGGATTGGTGGCTATTCCCCGGAAAACTTCAGGCTAAAAAAAGGGTCAAATGCCAAACTATTATTTGCTTTAAAAAGGGGGTTTACCCCCTCAGATTCTATTCTGAAAAATTGAAAAATGCAAAGGACAGGGGGAATCAACCCCGGGTCTTTGGTTAGTACCCAAAAGTTCAAAACCCGAGTACCCAGGATTCTTTTCCCTGCCCAGGGGGTTCTTCACTCATATGATGGACGTGCGGGAAAAACCCCTTTTGAATAAACAAAGGATTCTTTTATACGGTATTTTTTTTTGGTGACAATTTGCTTTTGTGTAGAAAGGGGGGGTTTTTTTGAAGTAGTGTAAAAAAGTAGGGTTTAGGGGGGGGGGGGGCTGCGGATCGAAGAAACAGGTTTGTGTGTTTTTGTGAGCGCGCGATGGGCGAGGGGGATTGTTATTCAGTTAGAATGGAAAGATTAGCAAGTTGGACAGCACCTTGTTGAGTGTGAGGAAGTATTTCTTAGTGTGTTGTTTGGGGTGTGTGCGCGCGCGCGCGTGTGTGTGGGTGTGCGCGCGCGCGCGCGCGGGGTGTGTGTGTGTGTGTGTGTAGGAGGGTCGGAAGGACAGGGGTATATTTCAAGTTCACTGACTCTTGGAAAGAAGACTGCCCTTCCGAATAATGAAAGGGAAGATACAAGGGTGCTAAAACTAGGGAAGAAAACTATCAAGGGTTTTAAAAACTAGTTTATAGATACAGAATTAACACTACCCTAATAATTTTCTCGTTAGTATAATTATTATTATTATTATGTTTTGGTGTGATTTATCTAAAATATGATTTAGAAAAAGCATTATCTATATTTTATGTGAAGAATAAATAAAAATTATTTATTATTATTATTTTTATTTTTTATTATTTTATTATTATTGCCACCGGTCTTACTACCCTTTGGGTTTTATACGCCTTCTTACTAATGTGAAAATGGTAGGGTGATTGTGAGATGAAATGAAGGCCACATTTTAAAACTGGAATCCGAACCACGGTGGAGGCTGGCTTTTAATAAATATAAACGCAAGAAAATTGAGACCGTGAATAAAAAAAAACTATTTGTAGATTATTTACCACTTTGCAGTCAGTAAAAATGTAATTCCTGCCATCCTTAATATTAATGATGACAAATTTAAGACCATAAAATATTTATTTTGTCATTTACACTGTTGTTTAGTTTAAGAATATTATTAAAAAATTAAATAATAATAAATAATTATTATTATTATTTATTTTTAAAAATATAGATAATAATAATTAATATTATTATTAGCTCTTTTAAAGTAAAAGATTAAAACAATTAAACATAATCTTCAAGTATTTTTTGTTTGGGGTTTTAAAATACTTAAATTATTATTAATTTATGCCCACATTATAACATTTTGGAAAATATCAAAGAAGTATTAGGCACTTATTCTACCTTCTACTCTCTCCTCCCTCTATTTCAAATAACTACCTCAACATTTTAAATTTTTAATTATGATGTATTGTTTTGCATATTAACTTTGTTGTATTGTAAATCAAATAAAAACAAATGATTGGTATCGGCAAAATGGCAAGATCGGCCACAAATGATGACATCAGCCTAATTGGCAAGGGCTGATCAGCCCAGCCCTAATTTAAATTTTTTCTTTCGGCTCAATAAAATCCTTTAAAATGAAAGTCAACGCTAAAAAAAGTAGATTAAATGATCAATATACTATTTTTAAATGATCAAATCAGTAGTATTAGATGTTATTAATTAGGGTATCGAAACATTTTTATTAGCATTAGTTTTGATGTAATTAAATTAAATTGTATTAAATTGTTTTCTCCCAGATTAGTTATTATTATTATTATTATTATTATTATTATTATTATTATTATTAGCACCGCGTCTTTACTACCCGTTCGGCTTGTACGCACTTACGCTAATGTGTAATGGTAGGGTGATTGTGAGATTAAATGGAGGATAACAGTTTAACATGGGATCCGAACCACGGTGAAGGTCTGGCATTCTACACATTCACAAGTTGTGATTAATACACGTCTTTGTCAGAGGTGAAGGAAGGGTTTGGCAATCAGATATTATCTGTGCCGGGACCGAGGATTGAACCCCACACCCCCCCGAACAAAAGTCCGACATCTTACCACTAGACCGCCAGGTCACCCCCAGATTAGTTAATGGTATAACCTGAATAGGTAGTAGAAAAAAAATTTAACATTATTATACATTGACGTAGTATTAAAATTTTGAAAATTAAATTAAATTATTTCTGGATTATGTGTTTTGTCACCGGCAAATTAATTCATCCAAATGGAACTGTTTTTATATATAGGGTTTTGTTTTATAATTACATTTTTTATTTTTTATATTACTAAAGAAAATAATTATGGGCATAGCCTTCATACATGACTCAGCCTATTATACTTCAAAAGATGATGTGTCAAAAGGACGAGTGGGTTATAAAAATAGGCCAGGGGAGGGGTAGATTATGAACCATGGAGGATGGGGGGAGGGAGGGGGGGAACAAATCTCTGGGCCAACCTTAAAATTATTTAATTTAACTTATTGATGATAATCAATTGAAGTATGATTTATGAACATAGCGGTTTGACAAAGGCTCGCGTTCATTTGTTTCCTTAATACTTTTTTAGCACCGTTTCTTATACCCGTTCGGTTTGCACGCCTGTGTACTAATTACGCTAAGTGTTAGGGATGAAGAAGGTTGGATTTAGAGGAATTGCACCCGTTGAAAGTGGGAAACTGAGGAAAAACCGCTCTCAGTGCAAACGACTGAGATCTAAACACCGATCTCCCTGTTATCGGCAATCTATTCTATTGCGAGAGTTAGGCGTTAGACCGTGCGGCTACCGAAGCTCGTTTGATGATGTTTCTGGTGTCAAGGAAACTAATCTTAAATATAAACGTGACATTTGGATATCTATATATCGATTCCATTTTAGTTCCATTTAATCAGTTGAAATTATTTTACTAAATAATAATTTAAATTTTACGAAAAAAAAAGGTACATTTTTCCGTCTCATATATCTGCTCAAGATTCAAAACAAATACCAAACATTTTTTTTATTATAAATATTTATTGTATTTTTCTCAGTTTAGTGGGAGTAAGCTATGATTAAAGTATATTCTGAAAATTTAAAATGACACCTGGACACGGGAATCTAAGCCGGGATCTTTGGCTTATTACGCCAATGCTTTTACCACTGAGCTATCCAGGAATCATCCCGTGCCAAGGTCTTCTTCATTTTCCAATTTCCAGAATATGATATCTAGATGCGAGTATATCCTCGCTAAACAAATATAATATTATTATTATTATTATTTGCACTGCGTCTTACTACCCGTTCGGGTTTACTCTTTAAGTACTAAATTACGCTAATGGATTGGGAATTGGGAAGGTTAAATTAGGGGAAGTGAACCCGCATTAGCGTGGAGGGAGAGTGGAAAACCATTTAGGAAAAAAACCACCCACAGTTCACCCGACCGAGAATCGAACCTCGATCTCCCCGTCCTCGGCGGTAGAGCTCAACACGACTTGCGCGTTAGCCAACTACGCCACCGAGGCGGGTAACAAATATAATAGCTTTGGCTGTTTGTTCTTAAGATCAAAGTAGATGTTTTGGGGTTAGAGTGTCACGCACAATTTATTCACCGTAAATAATGACCCACAAGACAAAAAGGTTGGCCGCCCCTGAGTTAAGCCCCAGTAGTAATGATTTGACCAAGGGGTTTTAAAAATTTTGAGGGAAACAAAAATAAGATGTGAAATTAAAAAAAAAGTCCTGTTGTTCCAGCTATACGCTTATGTACTAACATGCGTTAGGGGTGTTGTAGGTTGAATTGAGAATAAGTGTACATGCATTTGCATGGAGAGCGAGTGAACAACTAATTAGTAAAAAACCCCTCGATAGAGCTGTCCTGGTCTCAAACTCCGATTTCCCATCATCGACAATTTAGTAATGTGTGAGAGTGACGCCTTAGCCCATGCAGCCCAAAACGGGTATTTATTTATGAAAAAATATATTATAAAATGGCATGCACTTCAAGAAATAATTAAGTTATAATTCTGTAAAACAAGAGTGAAAACTAAATAATATTAACTATAAAAAAATTCCCAGACTATTTTGACAACACTGTACTAAACACTCACCCACATTAATAAGAATTTAATTTTCAGATGGACAAAATTAATTGTTGTGTTGTGTCTTAGGCATTATAATTAAAAACAGTTTTTTTAAACATAATCTCTTTAGATTCTTGGTAAGTTTTTTTTTTTTTACAAATTCTAGTATTTACATCGTGTTGTCAAACTTTTTGGTGGTTTTCCAGGCATTCGCAGGCAAATTTACATATTTAATTAAACACTTGTGTTATTTTTTCCTTTTAATTATATATGGGTGAAGACGGCGCACTTTAGGAGAAAATAACAGTGTAAATAATATTTTAATTGAAAATCACTCCAGCCTGTAGAATTTTTAATTCAAAATAATATTAAGATATAAAACAGTCTGACTCAGTGTGTGTGAGTGTGTGTGTATGTATGTGTGTGTTGTATGTGTGTGTATGCATGTGTGTATGTGTATTGTTGTGTGTATGCATGTGTGTTTGTGTATGTATGTGTGTGTATGTGTATGTGTGTATATGTGTGTGTATGTGTGTTGTGTGTGTGTATGTGGGTGTATGTGTGTATATGTGTTTTTTTTAGGGGGAAAAAATGCTTTTTACGCACAGAGTGTCGGACTCGGTTTGGAGTTGACCAAACCCTTTCCCGACTAAAAAAACCTGACCCTCTTCTCCTTGCCTCTGTTACTCCCCTCGGAACCGCCGTTAGGTATTACTTCGCGAGGGGCGGCATTAGCTGTTGTTCTGCTCTTCTTCTGTGATGTGCCCTCTCCTACTTCTCCTTTCCCCCTAGCTGTTGGTGGGGGGAAATTAAGGATGTCCTAGGCTCCTTCCTTCTGATTCTCTTTTCCTCCTCTCCTGCTCTTCGTGACGTAGACCCTTAAGGACTTCCGTCGCGAACGTGCTTGTCGCCTCCCACGCTCCCTTGACGACAGCATCGTATCCCTTAAGTTTTCTGGCGTAATCTTTCCCTACTGTGACTCCAGGTTTTCACGTGGGTATCATACCGAGGACACGTGAAGAAACACGTGCTCGGAATTCTCCTTTACTCCGCGACAGGTGGGGCACTCCGAGGAATCCTCATACTTAAACTTGTATAGGTATGCCCGGAAGCACCCGTGTCCCGAGATCATCTTGTCAAGTAGTAAATTGACAGCTACGTGGCTGCGGTTGTACCACCTATCCACTTCGGGAATCAAACGGTAAGTCCATCTCCCCTTGGTAGAGGCCTCCCACAGCCGCTGCCATCGTTGGAGACTGCTTCGCCGCTCCTGCCTCTTCAACTCCTCTGCGCTCCAGCGATGTTAGACCTTTGCGACGATACAAGGCCTTCCGCTCTTCCGCCAAGACCCCAATCGGCAGCACTCCGGTGATAAAAGCACACCGCATCTTCTGATACCGTACGGAAAGCACTAGATATTCGTGAAGCGCTCAGCCGGTAGATGGTGCCACTTTACGACGGGACTCCTGGAGTGCCAGTACATCGGCCCAGATGGAAATGCCATACGCGAGGACTGACGTGACGACTGATGAAGGGTGCTCTCCTTCTCTGTTTGGGGCCCCCCACATTGGGCATGAGCCGTGATAGAACAGCCCCAACCACAGATGCCTTGGCATGGCATGCTCCGCCTGCTGCTTAAAGTTGAGTCTCGAGTAAGCATCACCCCCAAATACCGAATGCAGGGCCGGGACGTGATCTCATGCTTACCTACTTGCAGTGAGATCGTCTCAAGCTTCTTCCTGCTGGTGATCAATATGCCTTTCGTTTTGTGCTCTGCCAGCTTCAGGCCAACCGAATCCATCCACCGATGAATCCCCATGAATGCGATCTCAAAGAGGTTTTTCCCATGTCCTCCAGGTGTTTTCTACAATGACAAGAGCGACATCATCAGCGAGGCCACGGGTGTCACTGCTTCTTGGAAGTACGAGCTTCAGAAGTCCATCATACATGATGTTCCACAAGAGGGGCCCAAGAACCGAGCCCTGAGGTACTCCCCAGTTACCCGATACTTTGTGGACCATACTCCGTGTCGTACTTGAGGACCCTGTCGGTGAAGTAGCTAGCTATCATCTTCTGCAGGTATCCTGGAACATCCATTTCCGCTAGCGCCCCCATTGTGCAGTCCCACCTGGCTGTATTGAAGGCGTTCTGATATCGAGCGTCGCTACTAGACAGTACAGCTTCTCACAGTTCTTCCACCTGTCACCGGAGATCGCATCCTTGCAAGTTTCACCACCAGGTCAATAGCGTCGAGCGTGGAGCGCCCTTTGCGGAAACCATACTGCTTATCTGATAGTTTTTTCTCTGTTACTTTCTCAATTCTCCCGTGAATTATTCGTTCAAGGACTTTGCCAGCTGTATAGAGCATGCAGAGTGGACGGTAGGATGAAGGTTCATCCGGCGGTTTCTTCCCCTTGGGGAGGAGCACCAGTCTCTGCTGCTTCCATTCTGAGGGAAGGTACCCTCTGGAGACATGTGTTGTACATGTCCAGGAACATTCCTGGCACTGCGTTAATGGCTGCCTTGAGCGCGACGTTCGGGATACCGTCAAGCCCTGGGGCCTTCGTGTCTCCCACTTTCGCGCACGCTCTCTTCAGCTCTTCAGCTGTCACCAGCGTGTGTATGTGTGTATATGTGTGTATGTGTGTATGTGTATGTGTGTATGTGTGTATGTGTGTATGTGCATATGGGTGTGTATGTGCGTATGTGCATATGGGTGTGTATGTGCGTATGTATGTGTGTATGTATGTATATATGTGTATATGTATGTATCCTCCAATCATTACAGGGACTGGTTGTATATTGAATTTTATTACTAGTATCGTTCATACCTCTGCCACTTTATTTTGTCAGAACTATAATTGAGACTAATCATTGAAAGTAACATGCTCTAGTCCATACCAGAATTGCATTGTAAACACTATATATGACCAGAAAGAGCATAAGAAAACAAACATTAAAATTTCCCTAAGGTTGTATTCTAAACATTCTAATAAAATATTAGAAATAGGTATCATTGTATAGTCTTTCATCAGAATCATAGTTTGAATTACATGTGGTGTATGGGCCACTATTTAAAAAAAAAATGACACTCTTTAAAATAAAAAGAAAGAAACCAAGCTAGTTTCTCTTGAAAGTCGCGTAAAATGACAATGCGAGCAACCATCCGTTTGGCTAACCCTAGCCAAAGACATAAAATATGTATGGAAAATCCCAAGACAGGGATTAGCAAGGGGGAGGGGAAACTAAAGTAGGGTTGAATATAAGGGGGTCAGGTATGAAGACAAAATTCAAGAAATAGAAAAAATATATAGTGTGTACAGGAAAAGATACAAATTCATTGCAATCAATAGATTCTATATTTTAGTCAAAATAGTAAATAATATAAATTAATTATGAGAATAAGTTTAAATTAAAATAAAGATCTACCTCTACTAGTAATAAAAAAATAATAAACAATAAGGTAACCCAAAACTTAATTATAGCTAACATATTATCAAAAGCTTATTAAATATAAATATGTTTGCTTGGACAAGAAATCTAGAATAGAACCTAGAGTAGCCTACATGTAAAACTAGTTTTGAAGGTAAATCAATTCATTTCCGTTTTTAAGGCCTTATCTCGAAAACAAGGACGAGAATGGATACATTTATTTATTATGGGATGAAAGAGAACTGTTTTTTGTATAAAACCCACTCTTTGTGGACGTCACAGAAATTCGGGAATAGACGCTTGAGTACCTAAAACATAAGGCTTTTTTAGATGATAATTCCATTAATTTCCCTATTTAAGGCCTTATATCACGAAAACAAGTACGAGAAGCGATATTTAATTTATATGGGGTGAAAGAGAACTGTTTTCTGTATAAAACCCACCATTTGTGGAAATGACAAAAATTCTGGAATAGACGCTGGAGCACTTTAAACATAAGGCTATTTTAGAAGGTAATACTACTCATTTCCCTATTTAAGGCCTTATATCTCGAAAACAAGGACGAGAAGGGATACTTTTATTTATATGGAGTGAAAGAAAAACATTTTTCTGTATAAAACCCACCATTTGTGGACGTGACAAAAATTCTGGAATAGACGCTGGAACGCCTTAAACGGAAGGACCACTCGTAAAATGTAGTTATTTCCATATTTAAGGACTTATATCTCGAAAACAAGGACGAGAAGGGTTACTTTTATATATATGGGGTGAAAGAAAATATTTTTCTGTATAAAACCCACCATTTGTGGACGTGACAAAAATTCTGGAATAGACGCTGGAACGCCTTAAACGGAAGGACCACTCGTAAAATGTAGTTATTTCCATATTTAAGGCCTTATATCTCGAAAACAAGGACGAGAAGGGATACTTTTATTTATATGGAGTGAAAGAAAACATTTTTCTGTATAAAAACCCACCATTTGTGGACGTGACAAAAATTCTGGACTAGACGCTGGAACGCCTTAAACGGAAGGACCACTCGTAAAATGTAGTTATTTCCATATTTAAGGACTTATATCTCGAAAACAAGGACGAGAAGGGTTACTTTTATATATATGGGGTGAAAGAAAATATTTTTCTGTATAAAACCCACCATTTGTGGACGTGACAAAAATTCTGGACTAGACGCTGGAACGCCTTAAACGGGAACGCCTTAAACGGAAGGACCACTCGTAAAATGTAGCTATTTCCATATTTAAGGACTTATATCTCGAAAACAAGGACGAGAAGGGTTACTTTTATATATTTGGGGTGAAAGAGAACTTTTTTTTGTATAAAACCCACCATTTGTGGAAATGACAAAAATTCTGGAATAGACGCTGGAGCACTTTAAACATAAAGCTATTTTAGAAGGTAATACTACACATTTCCCTATTTAAGGCCTTATATCTCGAAAACAAGGACGAGAAGGGATACTTTTATTTATATGGAGTGAAAGAAAACAATTTTCTGTATAAAACCCACCATTTGTGGACGTGACAAAAATTCTGGACTAGACGCTGGAACGCCTTAAACGGAAGGACCACTCATAAAATGTAGCTATTTCCCTATTTAAGGCCTTATATCTCGAAAACAAGGACGAGAAGGGATACTTTTATTTATATGGAGTGAAAGAAAACATTTTTTTGTATTAAACCCACCATTTGTGGACGTGACAAAAATTCTGGACTAGACGCTGGAACGCCTTAAACGGAAGGACCACTCGTAAAATGTAGCTATTTCCATATTTAAGGACTTATATCTCGAAAACAAGGACGAGAAGGGTTACTTTTATATATATGGGGTGAAAGAGAACTGTTTTCTGTATAAAACCCACCATTTGTGGACGTGACAAAAATTCTGGACTAGACGCTGGAACGCCTTAAACGGAAGGACCACTCGTAAAATGTAGCTATTTCCATATTTAAGGACATATATCTCGAAAACAAGGACGAGAAGGGTTACTTTTATATATATGGGGTGAAAGAGAACTTTTTTCTGTATAAAACCCACCATTTGTGGAAATGACAAAAATTCTGGAATAGACGCTGGAGCACTTTAAACATAAAGCTATTTTAGAAGGTAATACTACACATTTCCCTATTTAAGGCCTTATATCTCGAAAACAAGGACGAGAAGGGATACTTTTATTTATATGGAGTGAAAGAAAACATTTTTCTGTATAAAACCCACCATTTGTGGACGTGACAAATATTCTGGACTAGACGCTGGAACGCCTTAAACGGAAGGACCACTCGTAAAATGTAGCTATTTCCATATTTAAGGACTTATATCTCGAAAACAAGGACGAGAAGGGTTACTTTTATATATATGGGGTGAAAGAGAACTGTTTTATGTATAAAACCCACCATTTGTGGAAATGACAAAAATTCTGGAATAGATGCTGAAGCACTTTAAACATAAAGCTATTTTAGAAGGTAATACTACTCATTTCCCTATTAAAGGCCTTATATCTCGAAAACAAGGACGAGAAGGGATACTTTTATTTATATGGAGTGAAAGAAATATTTTTCTGTATAAAACCCACCATTTGTGGACGTGACAAAAATTCTGGACTAGACGCTGGAACGCCTTAAACGGAAGGACCACTCGTAAAATGAAGCTATTCGAACGTTAAACTTGATCACTTCCTTCTTTGAGGTGCTCTCTGCCATCTCTTGGTTAATTCTATACTACTCCTGGTGCCTGCTTGCCTACTGCCATCTCTTTTTCAAATATTAATCTCATGTTCTTACTAGTTAATTTTCTTTCTACGGTGTTGGCTAAAATCGGTTAGGTTATTGTGGATGTGGAGTAGTTAGGTCCAGTTGGCATTTTGTGGCTCCGAAAAAAAGGGACAAAATTAAATAGTGTTTATGTACAACGCATCTTTATCTTTATTAAAACATTACGTCGAATTTATTTACGTCGGGTAGACGATAAGTGACATTATGGTGACCGTGACAGAACGTATAGATGGAGATAAAGAGTTGCTGTTGTTTAAGAAGAAGAGGGCCGCCATTAGAGTTTCTTTCACGAAGATTGTGAAGACAACAACAGATCTGTTTTCAGTTGATGGTGAGAAGGACTTAGTGGCCATTGAAACAAATCACCAGCTGTTGCAAGGAAAATCAACTGAACTTGCAAACCTAGATGAGCAAATATTGAATAGCCTGCTTGAAAGTGATGCATCGGAAAATGAATTGAGTGCCGAAATAGCTAGTGCGGATGAATACAAAGCTAATTGGGCAACTATGGCCCGTATGCAAGAACGAGTAGGAGTAAAGGCGGAGTAGGAGTAAAGGCGGAGGACGGTTGATTTGCTTGCTAGGACGAGCGCGCGTGCGCGCTCTTGAGTAATTCTCAAGCGCGCGGGCGCGTGCTTGAGTAATTCCAAAGGTTGGTCCCGACCAGCCTTCTGCTTTACTCCTATCCCTTATACATAGGTTTACTCCTATCCCTTATACACAGGGCTAACCCAGCGCGGCGCGCATGAGCAATAGAGATGTCAAACATCTGTTATTTTGTTTTGTGTTGTCAAGAAAATATGGCGCTACATGACTACCGGATTGTCACGTATATAGACGTTATCGACGACTATTTTGAAGAAGAGGCTAATAAAGTTGTTGTGATTTAACGGAGGCATGTTAGGGATTTCCAGGATACCTGTTAGGCTTATTCTGACGAACAATTTCGTAAAATATTTTCTATTTTAGAAGGAAGTTGCATGACAAGATATCTTCCCTATGTTGGAAATTGACAATCCCGAAACACAACGATGACTTCCACTGCTTCATTTACAACAAATGTTGACCACCCTTCAGTTTTATGCCACGGAATGCTTACAAGTAAGTTAATACCAAATTATAAATATACTTTTTTTAAGGTTATATTATTTATTATTACTAAACTTACAAAAAACATTATTAACTTTTTTTTTAAGAATGAACAACTAATTTAAATTTTTGGATTGAATACATTAATAAATTTTCATGTTTGTTTTTGTAATGTGTTAGTTAAGATTAATTTAGCATCAGTATATAAGTTTAATTAATATTAAGACTTGTATTATTTACTGACAACATATTTCTTCCATTGTTTTTAATTATGTAATTGAAGCAAATAGGCTAATTGATTGTTTTGTGACATACAGTAGCTATTGGGATTTTGGTTGACATTTAATATTGATTTTTTGTATATATATCAAATCCAAAATAACCTTACCTCTAAAAAAATCACAGTAGGCCTAGGTCGGACTACAGACATATCTATTCTTATAATTTTTTAAAATTGGCTAATAACTTTGTTCTTCCATTTTTAGGTTGTTGGCGGAGAAATGTAGGCCTACAATGTTGACCAGTCAACGGTATCGCGTGTTGTTAAGAAAATATCAATTTGGTTGGCCCAAAACATGCAACATGTGGTGTGGTTTCCCACCACAGAAGCTGAACTGGGAGCTGTGCGAGTGCTGTTCTATGACTAGGCCAACTTCCCTGGAGTTTCATATCGAAGAGGCTGCACCCACATCCCTGTCCAGAGCCCCGGGGGTCCATCTGAGAGTCTGGGCTTCACCACATGGACTATTACAGTTGGAACCTTATTAAAATCATTGTGGCGGGCGAATCAAAACATCGGTAATGTTACTATATATAGCTGGTTTCATGTTCCGTTAGAAACAGACTTCTTGTATCAACACACGTACCAAATGTGGACATCCATTATCTTGACCTTACAGACCTCTAATGAAATGGAGAATGGTGGAAACTAGCAGGTTATCACTGCTCATTTTGATGCTAAATGTATGTCCCAAGGAGAGAGAGGAAACTATTATTTTCGTTCTACTCAGCAGAGTAGATTTTTAATCCCTTTATGCTAAGGTGAATGTATTGTTAAGTAAATTCAACTCTAAATTCTTACATTTTAAACTTATTAATAAGAAATCCACACACAATTAGTTGTATGATCTTTATCACCGATCATATACACAATCTTGTAGATTTAGCACTGTCGTACTATCTGGTCAGGTTATATGCATACATACTGATCACACTGTTTCTGGGATGAGGAAGTTTGGATTAAATAGTGTATACACATTTGCAAGGAAAAAGGGAAAAACCATTTACAAAAGACCACCCTCGTTAGACTTGCCTGGGATTCAAACCATGATCTCCCTATCTTCAGCAGTCTAGTTTTTTTGTGAGTTTGATATTTTAGACCATGTGGCCACAAAAGTGAATTATTTATTTTAGTGTTTATACTTGTACAATATCAAGACACAAACTTTACACAGACTGTACTGGCGGGCCATGATACACTCTGTGCCAAGCATGACAAAACATAATACAAGCTGCTCTGACACTGATCGGTAGAGAGAACATAATATCATGTTTATATTATAAATATTGTGTGTTAAAAACCATGATGATTGTGGTCCTTGCCAGTGAGGGCTAATAAATAATTTTGAAATCGACTATTTTAATTTTCTTTTACTGTTACTGGAGTTGTAAACCTGGATGTTTTCCTGCCTCAGATTACAGGTACTGTAACCAAGCACGTTGACACCAAAGTACCATAGTAATAATAATAATGTATTAGAGATTTTTTTTAGCACTACATCTTACTACCCATTCGGGTTGTACGCCTAAATACTAATTACACTAGGTAATGTGTTGGGAATATGAAAGGTTGAATTTAGAGGAAGTGAACCCACACTTGTGTGGAGGGAGAGTGAAAAACTATTTAGGAAAATTCACCTCAGTTCACTCGACCGAGATTCGAACCTCAACTCTTCCTATCCTCTGTGGTCTAGCTCAACACAAAAGTAGTGTGTTAGCCAACTACACCACCGAGGTGGGTTTAGTGTTGATCATGTTATATGATTTGTAACACATTTAGTGAATATGTTGTATGCAATATTGTTGAAGTTAAATTCAATATAATAGAAACGTAAACAAACCAAAATAATTTGGCCTTATACACTATTAAATTCCCACTTACTTTAATACTTACCAGGCAAATATTGGAACAAGGCCTGATGATTCAAATAACATTTATTTAGAAAAGCTCATGGCTGCATCTCGTTATGCATTTATTTTATTGATAAAAATCGGTATAATATATTATTTAATAATGCTAAGTTCAGTGAAAGTGATTGACATTTCATAAAATATTTTTGATGTATTTAATTAAACTTATCTATGACATAATTAGACAGATTCTCCAGACAAAATTACAATTTATATAATATAACTCGTCCCTTTTTTATGTTTCTATCTACCTTTTCTTTACCTTCTTCCAAATATAATCTATTTAATATAATATTAAAAATAATTTCTGAGTGTTGTTTGCGAGCCTATATTAAGACAAACTACTGGATATATCTTCGGCTTGTGGTGCAAACAGATGCTCAAATTTGGACCTTGGGATGAAAAATAATAAACCACCCTGCTAAGGAATGGAAATAATTATAATCATTTTTTCACAGTCAGTTTATTTTAAAAGATAAACACTAGAGATTGGCCAGACAAAAAAAATATATATAAATTGTCAAAATTTAATTTGCAATGCTGAATTAAGATACCTGCAGTCCTTAGCAACAACATAAGTGGTTAACATAAAAACAGGAAATCAAGTACCCCAGAGACCCTCCAGAGTGGAAGTGAAAAGTTCCCTAATCACTTTATAACATAAGAATGTAGATATATTTACATTTTATAGGTTAATGCAGGGTGAACGATCTCGACACAATGGATATTGGAAATTGTAATTTTACTACACATCACTTGAAAATGACCCTAATATGAATAATGTTTTTAACAAATGGGAAAATGTTTGGTGGTTTTATAAATTCTATAGCCGAAACATCTAGGCTCAATTCTTAAGTCCTATAATTTTATGTTTCATAATTTGAGACATAATAGCAAGTTAAATGTATAAAATATTAATAAACAGTAATTTACTATGTAAAATTAATATAAACTACCTAGCTATAACAGGTCTATATAAAGATATAAAGGTTAGTTATCAATCGGAACATTAAACATAGTAAACAAAAGTGTTTAAAAAAATTGAATATGTTTTTGTTTATAGGCATGCTTTCTTGGTAAAAAAATAATCAGGTTACGGTATTTATTATTCAAGAGAAATAGATCCATCACAAAAATGTCAAAAGTAATCAACAAAGATTCCTAACCTTAGGTCTAACTACGGAGCAACAACCTAATGTTCATCTATCAGAGCTCACTCTAAATTAAACACTTTCTAGTTCATCAAAAAGAAAATTGATTCACTTGAATGCAGATATAAAGATAATAATAGTGTTAACAATAAATGTGGAAATATTATAATTGTTTTGAATGTTTTGTCAACTATTTTACATATAATAGTCAAATTTAAAGGTCTGGGGTCCCCAAGAGGGATGCAGGTGATGTGAAAAGGCTGACCGAGACTTGAAGCACTGGGGTAAGAAATGGCAGCGACAGACTGACACTGCTTGTAGTTGGGAAATCTGGAAAATAAAGGATAGTATGAACAAAACAAGCATAGCTAGTATTTTTAAATGGGGAGGTTTTATTAAATTTTAGATGTTATTAAAACAGCTTTCATAAGTCAGATGTCAAGTCATGTGACCTTCAGCTGCTACTTCCAATAATATCAAAGAATAACTCTAATAAATTAACATTCTTACCATTGTATATTGCACAGATAAATGTTTCAATGGCATGTTTTCTGCAAGTCCTTTTTACTAGAATACTAAATTAGGGTGTCAATGCACATAATCATCAAATTGCTTTTAATTAAAACCATTTAGATTACATTTTCAAATAAGCTTTTGAAAATGTAATTTAACATTCAAAGCATTGCAGGTCAAAAGATGCAAGTTTGATTGATATTGCACATTATAATTTGTAAACACATACCTACATCTTAAACCTAACACTCACTATAAGGACACATATGTTATGTACGGTAACTAAAACAAGATTCAAAGGACAGGCCTAACTTATCGACAAGTGTGCATTATTTGCTCTTTAAGACTCCATCCACCAATACTAGACATGTCCATTCAGATTAAAGTCAACAAAGTCGTTTTTCAGGAGTTAGCATGTTTATGACAATCATGTAATTAATTTTGTAAACAATTGTTAATTTTCTGTATACTATCATGAAACTTACACCTATTTTGTATGTATATCAATATTTTGTTTATTAAAAAGTAAATAGTAGGCCTACCCTTCTCAGTCCAAATTATATCTATGAATATAAATAAACTTATAAAATCTGTTTCTGTGTGTGCATCTCTCTGTAAATATGAACCTTATAGTTGTAATATCTCACATAGCCTACCTGTTGTATCGAGATACTCCATAATGGTATTGACAGCAACGGTGTAACCTGTAGACCTCAGAGCAGCAGTTATGGGGGGGCTACCACCTCGACCCTGGGACATGATGGCTTGTGAGAATTGTAGGGCCCTCGTCCAGTGCTCATCAGTTCCACTGTCTCTTCAACTAGTTGCCTCTTCCTTCTTGATTTGACAATGTCCCAATGTTTGTGCAGGTGAACCAGAGTTCTAAAATGATTCACAATATAATATAAACACAGTTCCAACTAGGTCAACTTGAGGTGTCTTTGTTATCAAGCAAGAAAAGATTACTAATGGTTATTATAAATTATTATAAAGGCCTATATTAATGAAAGTTCCCACTATACAGCTGGCTATATTAATATAGTGGTTCTAATAATCAGTGAAGCATTTTATGAAATTTGTTGTCTCTATAAACTTCAAGGTAATACTGTATATTTGTATGTTGTAATATTTTTCTATTTATGAGGATGACATTGTTAGTTTAGTTACTATGTTTACTTTGTGACTAGGCCTAGACCTTGTACAAAAATATTATATTGAAGGTTAACTAGCCTAAGATAGTACTGGTCTAAAGTGCTAAATCAGGCCTACTAAGAACTACCAGTAGACAAAATACATAAAGTTAGGAGTAAAGATTAGGTTAGTTCAATAATATATAAATTCCACTCGTTCTTAGAATTTCAAAACTTTTGTTTCGACTTATACTATGCAAAAATAAACGCTAGGCCTACAGAGAAAGGGAATAAAACTTATCAACGCTGGGGCCTACGCAAATTAATAGCATAGGCCTACAAATAATTTTTTGTTACGTTGACGTTTGTGTTTACCATCAATAAGAAACACGTTTAAAGATTTTACTTTACTTGTGTTTATTTCTATAGACGATCCTGCGTATAGCCCGAATGGGTAGTAAGACGCGGTGCTAATAATAATAATATAGACGATCCAATTACTCAAACAATATACGTGATTTTATATAAAGTATTAAAGTGAAAATAATATAAGATAAAAATAAACTCACCTTTTGGAGGTTACTGGAAGATTTAAAATTCTATTAATTTGTTCCCACGCTTTCTTCTTGGCTGCGATGGTCCTAAAATAATTTTTTTTTTCATTTGACAGTTGGAAACTAACTATTTAATTCTAATAAATACCATTTCTCTTTCTCACTTCACCACACGCTCTTAATTAATTACGATGTGTTTATCAACAAGAGGACATATTTAAGCAGGCTATCAAACTTTACAAGCAAAATCGACACTTTAGAAGGCGGTGGATCTAGTGAATTTTATTTCCCCTAGAGATGTGGTACTTCTGTGTAATATTTCATCACGTGACCTTGAGTAACTCAAGCCAGACGTTCTAGCACGACACGGATTACTTACTCAAGAGTAGCTGACTCCGCCTTTACTCCTCCTTTACTCCTACTCCAACATCGTTCTTGCATACCGGCCTATGTGTATTCGTTTTGGCAGATTTAAGGTGGTACATGATACCGATGTAGAGTCCGCAGCCAGTATTCAAACCGATTATAGAAGTAGACATTGTTCAAAAAATAAGACCAAACTGCCCCAGATCGAATTTAAGAAATATGGGGATGACATAACAGAATGGTTGAGTTTTTGGAGCCAATTCGCTAAAATTGATGAAGATGAGGATTTAGATGCAGCCGACAAATTCCAGTATTTGATTCAGGCCACTTTAACTGGTTCAAGGACTCGAGAAGTGGTCGAAAGTTTTCCTCAGACTCGAGAAAATTATCCAAAGGCTATACAGAGTTTAAGATCTCGTTTCGGGCGCGATGATTTATTGGTTGAAGTTTATGTGCGGGAACTATTGAAGCTGACTCTTCAGAGTTTGTCAGATATGATGCTGTTATCGACTATGTATGACCGTTTGGAAACTCAACTGAGAGCATTCGAGACTTTAGGAGTCACCTCTGATAAGTATGCGGCAATGTTATACCCGATGGTTGAATCTTGTTTGACGGAAGATTTACTGCGTGCTTGGAAACTTAGTGGTGCTTCAGGTCAAGGTGAGGGGCGGTTGCAGAGCCTAATGGACTTTCTCCGGAGGGAAGTCGAACAAGAAGAGCGCATCTGTCTTGCGGTAAAAGGTTTTAATATCAGTGGTGGAGAGGAAGTTGTAAAAGGTAAGAGGAGGAATATCCCCGGCTATGGAGAAACAAAGGTATCTACAGCAGCCGCATTATTATCAAAAATATGTTTAATACCTTTCTATATTACTCGTTGAGTAAAAGTTAAACTACATTCTTAGTAAAGAAAATAACATTTTAAATCATTTACCTAATAAAGAAATAGTATTTCCAGAGTAGGTTAATGTGACAAAAGGAAGTAAGATAATCCACCTTTATCAATGGATTCTACTCGACATTTTTTTCCTCTTTGGGTGGATGTCTGTACCCGATTGTTCATCTTTACCTATTTTTATAAATTCCCAAAAATTATTTTGGTCAATGGGTCTCATAATTGTTAAAAAAATAGATATACTGGTAATTTAAAACCTATTTAGAATCATGATTTATATTATAATATCAATTTTGATTTTTTTAAATGTAGCAATAATTTTTTAAGGTGCACTTACAAAATTTTATCATTTATTCATATAAAATAGTTTTTTAATCATTTACAACTAAATAATCATGAAACAAATCCTTACAGAGTAAAGCTTCAACAAAACCTTAAACAATCATACTAAACAAATAAATATCTACCCAAATTTTATTTGATGACTGCCTGCATTTTACACCACTTTGATATATCACTACTGAAGCCGATAATTTATTTAGTTCTCTAACATTGGATTGTTGGAATATTTTTAATAAAAAAATACTTATAAAAATGTGTATTAAAAATTCAGTTATTTTGTTGTGGTCTAGTAACACTATATTTACTTTAAAAAAAATATATTTATATATAATGTCCTGGCAAAAGATAAAATCCGGTCATTGGAAAATATAATTCGTACAGATGACAGAGTTTACACAAACCTATTTAATTATATTTAAAAAAATAACATATGTACACAGGCATAAAATTGGGACCTTTGACTCATAAAGGTGGTGTACCTTGGTCTATCATGAGCTAACCAGGATTTGTCCTATGCTCAGGTTTTGATTATCCATACAAGTAATACTAAGGGTTGTCCAGGCTCAATTCCTGTGTCTAGCTTTCATTTTTAAAAAATAATATTCAAAGAAAATCTTTGTCATCGTTAATATGAATTGTGTTACCACCCATAAATTCATATCCATATTCATAAAATTTCCCACTTTACTTTCCAATAATAACAGACTTGTCTGGTATGATTAATAAAGATGGCACAGTACTACAAAGAAATCTTAAGAGCTAATACCTAGTACATGCTACATTTTTCAAAATTTATTGTACATCCTTTTTAAAGCGATTTAAATAAGAATTCTATGTTATTCTGTGTGATTTAGGATTCTAGTAGACAGAACAGTAACCTATACTACAGTACAAAATCTACTAAAGTACTGTTTAATATATTCAATGCCAAGTTATGTGATCTGCAGCCAGGGACGAAATTTATAATTTACCTCAAACCCCTGCAGCCCTAAAACACCGGGTTTGAGGGCATACTCTCAACCCCTGGGGTAAGAAATTTTTCTAACATATATAGGTACCTTTATAAGCTATTGTGAAGTATTTCCAAGAGAACTGTGGACTTTAGTATTAACAATTTTTTTAAACTAGTCACTACATGAAAATAATAAAAAGTAAGCCTAACCTTGACTCACATAAAATTGTTTTTAAACACCTATAAAAAGCATGTTTAATGACTACCTACTATTTCAAAAATAAAAAATTAATTTTAACATATGCAGCATCAAGATAATTGGATTTGAATAACAAGCAATTGAAAATGTATCTTTAAAAGTGCATTAAATAAAAAAAATAAAACTTTTTATACTGAATACTGATGTTATTAATCCCTTGCATTTCAATTATTTTTAAATTTTGGATAATAACATAGTACCACAATAACTTGGTTACCTAAAATAAAATCATTAATAAAACGGCTCCATAACTTTTATATAGACTAGACAAGCATACGTAATATTGGTGCTGTGCACTAATTTGATGAAGTTGTATGCCAAAGTTTCTATATCGGAAGGCAATTTACATCTAATTGTAGACATTGTAATAATAGTATGTTTCAGCCTATTGTGTGTATACAAACCAGTTTACTTTTTACTTTTGTATGAATTCATTCAAAAAAACTTTGTTCAGCAATTCTATTTCTCCAATTGATTAAAAGAAAATTAAAGGATAAATTTGAGATTTTATGTTAACTTAAAAATGTTCAAAATAATGAGAAGTTTATCCTCAACCCTGCATTGCAGGGGTAGTTTTACACTCGAATCCCTGCACGAGCAGACCTGCCAAGGGACTTTTCTTTCCTGCCACTGTCTGCACGGTTGCTGAAAATGTAATATTATATTACACACACATAAATAGTATCTAATAGATATTAAACATGTTAGCGGATGTTTTGCCACAAAAATAATAATTCTAAACTGTTAATAATTCCTGGAAATGTTACTACTACGTACAATATATAATGTATAAAACTTAAGATTTACTGATATTAATTTGTTTTAAAACACAGACAATTGAAATATCTTTTTCATAAAATATGTAGATATGTGAGACATTTCTGTTAATTCTACTACGAGTGATTTAGGTTTTGTTTGATTCAATGGCCAAATGCCAAAAATTTTAAACAACTTGTCATTGTAGAAGAAAGAGTTGATTTAGTTTGTTGATTCATATCCAAATGCAAAAAATTAAACAACAATGTCATGATAGAAGAAGAGAGTTGATATAGGTTGTTGATTCATGCCAAATTCCAAAATTTAAAACCAACTATTCATGGTAGAAGAAAGATTTGATTCTATATAATACTCAGGGCCAGTATTGATAAATTCACTTATTATTGGTGTTATTAGGTTACATAATAAACATTTTCCTACTATAACAATTTACAGTTTAGTTAAGAATAGTTTTAGCTAAGAAATTTTTTGTACAAACAACATATATATAAAAGTTAGATATACGTAAAATTTTAACAGCATTATTTTTCTTAGCACAGCCCTAATTCTCACACTATGGTGCAACATGTTTTACTATACAGATTGAAATTGAAACTCTCTGTACAAACTTTTTAATGAGAGGTAAGTGAACACGTAAAAAAAAACAACCTTTTTTGTTAATTAATGTATATTTTGCAGATGTCACCCTTAGCGCTAATAAAGCACTTTAGTACTATTTCTTTCCTCACCAACGACATCTGTAACACATACTTGGTGCTGCAACATGAATCATTTACTGGATTCCTAATAGCTGACGTTATTTTAAGCATATGGAGCTGTAGAATCTTTGAAAATGTACAGCAATCAATGTGTCGACCTCTTTCGGGTATTCATTTACCTGTTGGGCAGGCTCACGCATCCTTTGAGCAACTGCTAATAAATAAACAATGTTATGATCACAATTTGTCTTCAATTATCTGCCAACAGCGCTGTCTATCCCCTAAGCTAATGTCTGCAGACACAACATCATTGACAAAAAAAAAAAAAGTTGTTTGTAGTTTTCCCTAGCACCATTATATTTTGTTATAGGAGTTTTCAAGCTATCCTGGGTAAAGACACAGATCAATAGATAAATCTACAACATAATTATAATAAATTTCACTCATTGCAAGGAATACTTATTTTTAGTAAAACATAGCTACACATAAGAGCAACCTTCAACTAACGTTAATAATGATGTCCTAATTATTATGAGTGTGAGAAACTTAATATCTAATTCCAAGAGACAAGGTTGAAGAGTAAACTGTATTTCCAATTTTTGAACTTCACATTGGGTGTAGAGTGAATATTTGTCCTCCTTTAAGAGAGCTAGACTGTAAAGAGACATGATTGTGCAAACACTGAATTAAATGAACATTTAGAGTTAGAAATGTACAACACAGCTCACTTTCAAGGCCGACAATAAACGATAACAGTTCCCAAATGTTTATCTTATTGGTTTTAATTTACACAATCTTTATATAGTAAGGACCTCGTTAATCCAAACTGCTTGGTAACGAAGATGTTTTGGATTAGAGAAAATTCGAATTAAGCGGGATAATAATGGAAGGGTGAAGGGAACTCATTATTTTTACCATATTTTAAATTACCGTTGAATGAGAAAATAAAAAATGTTCCAACCTTTTACAGGAAAATACATTGTGTCAACTAAAACAATGTAATATTAATTATCTTTTATTATCATAGTTTCTTACAATACCTTTTAACATTGAGTTAGATATCAACAAACTTAATTTAATTTGACCTAGTGGGGGTATGCTTTTCCCCCATGTTTTTTTGAATTCAGAATATCCAGAACTTTGGACTACCGATTTTAATTATAGTTTTGAAACAAAAATAATACATTGAATAAGAGAACTGAATTTAAATAATTGTTAACCAAATTTTAAATCATATAATTGTGAAATAATTTCTGGCATTAAAAATGTTAATTATAATCAAACACTATTAAATTTGCACAATTGAACTGCAATAAAGAATTTGGAAATTTTCATGTACAGATTGAAATCAGGATTTTGTTTACATGGGAGTTTTATTGGTTTCATGCCACTAACTTTCAATATAACTTTTTATTTTTTAACCCAAGAATAAGTACTGATTATAACTATAATATTTCAATCTAATTACAATTGTAAATAGTGTATCATAAATTAGTGAATATTATCCTAAATAAAAATTTTATATAGATAATGAAAATTCACTTTTATCGTTTTAATTTTTACATCTTAAGCTAACATGTTGGTAATGAACATATGAGTATAAAACACATTTTTACAAAATTATTCAACAGATAAATAAAATTATGCTGTATCTATTGAAATCTATATAGGAGATAAAATGGGAGACAAGTGTTCTGATTTCCCCTCAAAAATTATTTTCTTTTGGATTGTTTTTATGTGTTATTCTGTAGATTGCACTGAAACTCTTTTTGTATGAATCGAAAAGAAAAAAAGTGTCATATTCTCTATCTTGCACTTAAAATCTACTTTTGTGGTCTAGGGGTCAGGTGTCGGGCCTCTGTGCTGGGGTCCGGGGTTTCAATCCTCGGTCCCGGTCATCAGATTTAAGCTGATTACCAACCCTTCCATCACACTCTGACAAGACATCTTAGTGAATGTGGGTGAATGCCAGGCCTCTACCGTTGTTCGGATTCCACGGTTAAACTTTATGTCCTTCAATTTCATCTCACAATCCACCCTACCATAACACATTAGCGTAAGTGCGTACAACCGAACAGGTACTAAAACACGGCGCTAATAATAATAATAATAATAATAAAATTACTCTTCAAATATATTGCAAACAACAATTAAAATGTGCATAAATTTTTGGGAAAACCTATTTTACTTTAATTAAATGTTCTTCAAATAAAAATTGCAAAATGGCACAACATTTAAGCATACAAATGAGTTTTTTACAAGCAAAACTTCAAAACCTTTGAGAATAATTGACTCATAATGGTGCAGTAAAATAAAGAAATTCAATTCTTTTAAATTATATTGTTAAGGGCCTTTTGGGGAATGCGTCAGTATTTTCTTACAAGTGGAGAGGAGTTTTCGAACCTATCTTACTTAAGGTTTTGATCAATGTTTTATAGCAAAAGACAATATAAAAAAAACTGTAAGAAAAAAATACACTAATAAAAATTTCCTTCAAGGGGCTCCATATTTCCATATACAATTATAATGTGTTATGCAACGCAACTTATTTTCAACACAACTGTTCGGGCCTATACCTTAGTATTAAATATGCGAATGGTTAGGAATGTTATATTTAAGAGGAATTGTACCCGCATTTGCGTGGAAGGAAAAGGAAAACACCCACAGAACACCCGACCAAGATTTGAACTCAATTTCCTCAACTTAGCAGTATTAGTGTATCCTGAGAGTAGCACCTTTATCCCATACGAGCCAACGTTAGCTGGTTTTTATTAAACAATTAAATAATATAACTTACCAAATCTAAAAACAATTACATGGGGGGGGGGGGGAGACAGAAAATTTAATGGACCCTTACATGGGGTAGGGGGGTGGGTTCAAAAATCAGGAAAAAAATACAAACCTTTAAGTAATTTAAGAGTGCCCCCCTTAGAAGGATTTTCATACATATTTCTTTAAATGTTTAGCCTATATGGAAAAAATATTTTCACTTTGAGATCTAATTGTAAATTATTTATAGATATTAAAAAAATAAATATATGATATATAGAAAAAACTTCCAAAGTCATACATGTAAATTGGACATGTGGTTATTAGGAAGACATATTGCACAGATAACTGGAGAACGTTATTAAAGAAGGAAGTATTAATTAAGGAAAACGAATAAATTCAAGCTAAAGTTATAAATCTTTATAATACGTTATTTTGCTAAGAGTAAGATTTTTTACGAAGGTTTTAACATATTATGAACTGGTACATAGTAATAATATTTTTTGCATAAAGATTTGTGTGAATTTAAATAACTAAATATTAATAATAATCCTACATAATGGCAAGGCAAGAAAAAATGTAATAATTTAGATAAAAAGTAAAATAAGCTCACAAAGATTGGTATTTTCATTTCACCAATAATGGATTGAAACCATTAGAAAAAAACATGGATACAACGTAAAATGGTTATCTCATAGGGATATATTACATGGATAGCAATTCATTAACACTTTTGCTGTCTTAAATAAAAAGAAAAAAAAACTATTTTTTGCTATACTTTTTTCATTTTTTTTTTATCAAAAGGAGTTGTTTTGTAACAATAATTAACACTTGTATACAAACAAACGCAGCTTTTGGCTGGGTTTTCCCTGAAAAGTTTTTTTTTTATAATTGTTTTAGCATGCCTAAGGATTAGGAAGGCTATATACAGAGGAAGTGTACCCAAATTTTGCGTGGAGGTAGAGGGGAAAACATTTTGAAAAACCACCCCTCAGTACACCTTACCAAGATTTGAACCTCGATCTCCCTCTATCGGCAGTCTAGTCTACTGAGTAGTAGAATGTTATACAACTTTGCCCACTGATCGGGTCTAAAAACTTATGTTGTAAAATGAGGGTCGGTTTTGTGTTTCAATGTAACTACTGTTACTCATGGCTTCTTTGGTGCTGAACTGACAAGAGCTGCTAAACACATGTTTTTGCAATCATATGTTCAGCGTAGGGAAACCATATTTGGTCTTGTAAATTCAAAGCCCGTCAACTTTGAGCTGTCAGTCCCACCAAAGAAGCCATTGGGTCCTACTTAACAGAATCCGTGTTTAACTGCTTAGTTAAGTGCTGTCAATTTTTAAGAACCACGCCATGCCAGTCCAATACTCCACTAATTTAATGGGTCGTAAAGTGGGGGATCTAAGAATGCAAGAAAAGCCAATGTTTTTGCAGTTTTTATAGAACATAAGTTTTGTCCAAATAAATAAAAATATTGCTTCATTAAAAACAGGGTATATTTTCTTCACATGGTGAATGTCATCAGTTGACAAATATCTATTATGAGATTAGAGGCATAGATGAGAAACATTTAAACTAAGATAGAAAAAGTTGTCATTAAATCCAGACACGACTCTGACATATTAAAAAAACAACCTTTTCTCATGCACCCATGCATACCACCTTAAATACTGACATGACCATGTATCTCAAACAAGGATAAATTATTTATAAAAAAGCGAAGTAGTTTTATATTTTGCTGTATTATGTTACCTAAATATGTATATTTATACATGTGACAAAATGATTATTAAAATATGTTTAAATGTTCCCAACCCAATGAGAAGACCTTTATATGATGTAGAAAAAAACACTGTACTCTAAGAAAAAAACACCACCATTTGTAAGGAGTGGAGAAACAAAATCCAGAACAAATTAACATCTCAACAAAACAAACTATAAAGTTGAACTTCTTGTGCTGAAGTATATTCGAACATTTTGTGCTAAAAGTTATATTCAAATTGTTCTCTATTTTATACAAAATTCTACATCCGTTAAATAGCTACAAGGTTTTTGAACACATCTTGGTGATTTATTCATCATTAATGCATTAATGGTGTGGTTTAAATTTAACTTATGGGAATATTGTTTCTTGACATACTTTTCTCAACATAAATTATTTTTACTCTATAATTATTATATCTATGAACTTGTTATAAGGGCTTTGGTTCAAACATGACCCAGTTTGATTGAAACATAAACCATTACTCACACCTTAATTATTTTTAATAATAGTACATAAATGAAAGCGCTTTGACCCATGATGAAACAGTTCTCATCGAATAGGTTGTGATTTAATGCTTAGTAACTGTAATATATATACAGTCTGATTTTTCATAGAGAGATACCGATATTTGAAAAGTATGAAACACAATTGCCACAATTCTGGAATAAAAATATTACAAACTTATTTCACAAATATTAGTTTGCTAAATTGATAATTTAGAGATAAATTAGACTGTTCTGCATTTAAGGAAGTATTATTGGAAGCTTTATGTTAACATTTATATAACTTTTAACAATAAAGCAAATAAGACCTTATTTAATAGAATACTAAATTTTTATGACTTTTCAATCAATTTTTAGTCAAAACGTAACTCCTAGAAAAATCATGGTTTAGCCGTGTATTAAAAAACTCCTCGATTCAAACTGCATCTTCATAAGAAACAGAAATATTAAAAAACGTTAAGGAATGTTGTTCAACACTTGACCTCATACTTTCAACAGAGATCATTGCAAATCACAATAAACATGATTATAATTTTTAAAAATGAAAATAAAGCTAGTCCAAAGTTTAAGAAGAAAAAAAACAACAGCATTACAACACAGACTCATCAACCTTTCATGTCCTTTGCATATATCACATTATTTTATAAAGTCCTTTAGCTATAGAATACACTATTTATTAACAAGGGGATGACCTTATTGGCAACCCCCTTCCTTCACTCCTTCCTCTTCCTCCTTCGTCTTTCTTCCCTCCCTCTTTCCTTCTCCCTTCCTCTTCTTTTTTCTTCCTTCTTTTCTCTCTCTCTCCTTCTCTCTCTCTCCTCCCTTCTTCTCCTCTTCTTTTCTATCTTCTTTTCTCTCCCTCTTCTTTCTCTCTTCCTTTCTCTTTCTCATTCCTCTTTTCTTCTCTCTCTCTCATTCTTTCCTTCTCCTCTATTTCTCTCCTCTCTCTCCTCCCTCCTCTCCCTCTCTTCTCCTCTCTATCTTTTCCTCCTTCTCCTTCTTCTCTCTTCTCCTTCCTCCTTCTCCTTCTTCTCTCCACCTTTCTTCTCCTCTTTTCTCTTTTCCTCTTCTCTTCCCCTCTTCCTCTTCTCTTCTCTTCACTCTTTCTCTTCTCTTCTCCTTCTCCTTCTCTCTCTCCTCCTCTCCTTTCTCTTTCTCTCTTCTCTCTCCACTCTCCCCTCTCCTCTCCCCTCTTCTCTCTTCTCTCTCCTCCCTCTCTCTTCTTCTCTCTTCTCTCTTTCTCTTCTCTCTTCACCTCCCACTCTTCTCTCCTCCTCCCTCCTCTTCTCCTTCTCCTCTCTCCCTTCTCCTCTCCATCTCTCTTCTTCCTTCTCTTCTCTCTTCCTCTCTCTCTTCTCTTTCTCTCCTCTCTCTCTCTCCTCTCTTCTTTTCTCTTCTTTCTCTTTCTCTTCTCTCTCTTTCTCCTCTTCTCCTTCCCTCTCTCCTCTCCTTTCTCTCTTCTTCTCTCCTCTTCTCCTCTCTCTCTTTCTCTCTCTCTTTCTCTCCCTTTCTTCCTCTCTCTTTCTCTCCCTCCTTCTTTTCTCCTTCTTCTCTCTTCTCCTTCTCCTCTTCTCTCTCCTTCTTCTCCCTCTCTCCTCTCCTTCTTTCTCTCTTTCTCTTCTCCTTCTCCTCTCTCCCCCTTCTCTCTTCTTTCTCTCCTTTCTCTTTCTCTCCTTCTCTCTCTCTTCCTCTCCTCTCTCCTCTCCCCTTCTTCTCCTTCTCTCTCTCTTCTTTCTCCTCCCTCCTTCTTCCTCTCCTCTCTTCCCTCTCTCCTACATTCTTCTCTTCCCCTCCTCCTTATCTCTTCTCTTCTCCTTCTCACTTCTCCTCTCTTTCTCTCTTTCTCTTCCTTCTCTTCTCTCTTCTTCTCTTCTCTCTCCTTCTTCTTCCTCTCCTTCTCTTCTCCTCCTTCTCCTCTTCTCTCCTCTCTTCTCTCTCCTTCTCTCCTTTCCTCTTCTTTCTCTTCTCTCTTCTCTCTCTCTTCCCTCTCTCTTCTCTCTCTCTCTCTCTCCTCCCCCTTCTCTCTTCTCTCTCTCCCTCTCTCTCTTTCTCTCTCCCCTCTCCTTCTCTCCTCTTCTTCTCTCTCCTCTCCTCCCTTCTCTCTCTTCTCCTTCTCTTCCTTTCTCTCTCTCCTTTCCTCTCTCTCTCTCTCTCTCCCTCTCTTCTCCTCCCTTCTCTCTCCTCCTTTCTTCTTCTTCTCTCTTCCTCTTCTCTCTCTCCTTCTCTTTCTTCTCTCCTCTTCCTCTCCTTCTCTTTCTCTTCCCTCACTCTTCTCTCTCTCCTCTCTTCTCCTTTCCTTCTCTCCTCTTCTCATCTCCCATCTTTCTTTCTCTTCTTCTCCCTTCTCTTCTCTTCTCTCTCTTCCCTCTTTCTTTCTTTCTCTTCTCCTTCTCTCACTCTTTCCCTCTCCTCTCTCTCTCTTCTTTCCCCTTCTTCTCTTCCTCTTTTCTTCCTTCTTTCCCTCCTCTCTCTTCTTCCTTCTCTCTCTCTTCTACCTTCTCTTCTCTTCTCCTCCTTCTCTTCTCTCTCTTTCTCTCTCCTCTCCTTTTCCTCCTCTCTCTCTTCTCTTCTTCTCTCCTTCTCTCTCCCTCTCCTTTCTCTTCCTCTTCTCTCTCTTCTTTCCCTCTTTTCTCTCTTCTCTCCCTCTCTTCCCCTCTCCCTCTCTCCCTCCCTCTCTCTTTCTCTTCCCCCTCTTCTTCTCTCGACTTTAATAAAGAATTAATTTTTGATACAGAAAAAAAGCCTTTGGGAAAAAAAATCTTTTTTTAAAAATAATATATAAAAAATCTTTCCCCCCCTTAAAAACAAATTTTTAATCCTTTTTTAAAAATAAGTTAAGATGCTAAATAATTAAAAATCGATAAAAATTAAGCAAAAAGTTTTTAAAAGCAAAAATAAGCAATTTGGATTCTTTTGAAACAAAGTCATTTTTAAGATGCCGTTTGTTTTTAGTGAAAAAAAAATTTAAAATTTTTTTGACCCCTCCTGTTGTTTTTTAAAGATCGACATCATTTTAAATATCAAATAATTTTAAATTAATAATACAAAAACAAAAATAAAGCTGCAATTAATTAAGGGAAATATTAAAAATTTAAAATTTTAAAAAAATATGGTCAAAAAATAATGTTAAAATAAAACATATTTTTGACTAACAACCACCCCCCCAAAACCCCCTTCTGTTGTTTCCCAAATTTTTTGTTTTTATTGAAAATTATTCACAAGCCTAAAATTTCACCCAATCTGTAGGGGGTTTAACCCCGCCAACAGTTCCCCGTCTTTCCTTTCAAGTTACTCACTGCTAAGGGAAAAAGGCCGTTCTAACAGTCCATATTCTCACACTGAAGTTTCCCTCCTTCACTAGAAAACTTTGTGTTCTTTTTCTGGTTCCCCCCGCCTTTCCGTTTCTGTTGTTGATAGAATTTTAGTTCTCTATAGGCCAATGTTCACAAAAACGCTTAAGTTAGAACAGCAACAATTTATTATTTGGGAATTATGGGTCCCCCTCTCATAAAAAGATAATGTCTAACTTAGAAAAACAGTCAAAGCCAAGGTGGGGACTGTTTTTTTTATTTATAAAAAATAACTGATTGGAGACCTCGAAACATCTTTCCACATTCTGTGTTTAAAAAAATACAAGAAATTGAAGAATAAATATTTTAAGATTAAAAAAAAAGTGCTAAAATTATTACTTGCTCCTTTCTTCGTTTTAAGCACTAGTATTGCAACGAGACTTAATTTGCGTGTAAATCAAAATTTTTTTTTAAATACAAGCACATGGGTTGGGTGGATTTTGGCTTCCGAACTTTAAAAGTCGGTTTCCAAAAAGGGGAAAAAAAAAACCTAAAATTTAAAGTGGGCCCGCACGTTTTCCAGACGTTTTTGGAACCCTGTTTTTAAAATTTTCATAAGATTTCGTTAAGAGTATTTAATTTTATAGATGTTCAAATTTCCCAAAATGCCTCCGCAAACATCTTTCTATTTAATAGAAGAAGAGTTTGTTTGTCAAAAGTTATGGAGGTTGTGCGTGTATAAAACCCCGCTAGGGGTCTATTTAAATTTTTAAATTAGTGCCCCGGCCAAAAAATTTTCCCCTTTGTTTGGTTTTTTTTTCTGTTGAAAGAAAAAATAAGGGATTTTTTTTTGTATGTTTGAGAAAGAAAAGAATCCCAGAAACCTCAGGGTGCCGCTGTAAGTTTAAAATGAATTGGAATAATTAAATTTTAATAAAAACTTTTAATTCCTTGGAAATTTTGTATGTATTGTGTCTAAAAATAAAATACCCCAGGATATGTTCAAATGACACATAGATTCCTTGTTTTTGTTGTGGTTGAGACACACTGTGCGTTTTAAAAAAAAAAATTTAAAAACTTTTATTTTTAATTTAATTTTAGTAACCTAAATTGTCAAATATAATAACAAAATTTATTAAAAAAAAAAATAAAAGAAAAGACAAACTCACCCCAGCAAACAGTTTTCACAGTTATAAGATCAAAATAATTGTTAAAACCCGATTCAAATTTCTTTATTGGGGGAAACCCTTAATAATAGCCCAAATATTTCGAACCTATTGTGGATCCAACCCTGGTTAACTGTGGATGGGCTTTCATTTAGCACTGAGTCTTACAGCTGTTCGGCTATGTCTTAAACAATTCGGTGTAAGGGCTTAAAAAAAAAACTTTACTCAATAAAAAGGTTAAAAAAAGGTTTGAATTGTGGAAGTATCCGTTTTTGCTGAAGAATGGGTGGTAACCATTAACAAATGTACCTTTCGTACACCTGACCAGGTTTCAAACCCCCTCCCTGCCCCTCACATTTCAGTTTATTGAGTGAGTGGCATCTTAAGCATCGCCACTGAAGCAAGTGTTTGAATTAAAATATTAGGTCAAAATCAAATACGCAATGCTTTTTTTTTAAACTCTTCCAAGAATATTTTTAAAATTTTTTGATCCGCTTCTGTGTCCGCATTGTTAACATACTACCCCTCGCAGTAAGACTAGACTGTAAATGACTGAGAGATCACGGTCGTTTCGTTCAGTGTACTGAAGTTTTTCCAAGATAGTTTTCTACCCCTCCCTCCATGAAAATGCGGAAATACTTTCCCAAATACAATCTTTTTAATCCCTAAACCATTAGTGTGGGTTTAGAAACACAAGCGTAAACCAAACGGGTAGTAAGTCCAGTGAAAAAAAGAAAAAAATGTCATAAACAAAGAAAATTAAAAAATTGAAAAGTAAACTAACTACAGTGCCCCGTGCTTCTGGTGCGAAAGATAGTTCACAGTTTGACTTCTGCCCAGTCAACATTAAGGTTTATACCTAAATGTTGACTTCAGAAGTGACCCTTTCAAAACACAGGGATTTTGCGATCTATGGTTCGGCGTAGGTTACTAATTTGGGCCCTGGTAAATTTTCAAAGCGTGAGCTGTCATCAGCACAAAAGAAGCAGGGGGCTACTGTATTAAAAATTGAGGAAAAAAGAAAAAGGAAAGAAATTAGAAATGCTAAATAAATAAAAATTTAAAATTATTTTCATTGGTTTTAAAATTTAAAACATGAAAACAACTACCAAAGCAAGATTTTTAATTTAATAAGAATACAGAAATATAAAAATGGGAAAAAATAATGTTGGGGCCTAAAAGTGGTAAAGGGAAAATTTTGAGGTGTTTGGTTAATATCACATTTAAAAGGTTGGGTTTTTAATAGTTTTGGGGAGTTGGGAAAACAGTTTCCCCCATGTGAGAGAAAACCCAACTCTATTTTCCTCACCCGTGAATTAAAGCTGTAAAAAGCTAACTAAAAAAATCAGAAGTTAATGTTTTAAGTATTTTCCAATCAACTATGGAAAAGGGGTGAAAGTGAAAAACAAAATTTACATACCATTTCCCCACGCAGGAACTCTGGATAAAAGATCAAGGACTTCATTGTTTGGGACGGTGTGTGGCCCAATGACTACATAAATTTTTACGCCCCAAGCCCTGATGAGTAGCGCACGAGATGAGGTAAAAGCCACCCGCTGTGAGGCCAGCTAATGATTGCAGTACGCCCCAATAAAGGCACCCTGAGTTGAATGGGCGAAAATAAACAAAACTGATGTGGTGTAGTGTGGAAAACTACAAGGAAAATATAAACTTTTACTTTAATAGCACTATGGAAATAGAAGTGCTCTTAAATGCAAGAAAGGGTGTAATTTTCATACATAGTAAAATATCCATCAAGACATAAACAATGGATATAAGAGATCCGGAAAAGGTTTGACCAAAGGAAATTTGTTTTCCCCCGTAAAAGATGGGCTCAGGAGTACTGATATTGTAAAAAAGTAAGGGTGAGATATTATGGTCATTTAATGAGGATGTAAAATTAATGTATGGTTTAGTTTAGGTTAGTTTTGCAACTCATGCATGATAATTTCTATTGTTTAGGTGCACTGACGGCACTTTTTCCTGGATGTTCAACATGGCTGCTACAAGCCCGGGGAAAAACGGAGTAAACAAAATTGCATAAACAAAAATAGCGCGGTTTAACAAGGGCATAATGTTGATTTAAGAAAAGGAAAAGATCTGTCAAAATAAAAAATGGTGAATTAGAATTGACGTAAACAACCTGGAAAGGCCCAGTTACGCCATCAATTGAAATTTTTCTCCGTACAAATGCCGTAATAATAATCTAGCGAAATAAAAACCCAAAATTTTTGCAATGTGACACAGCAACATTATGATTGCAAACCACCCATGTTCCCCTGGAAATGAAAGGTAGAAATTTGAAAAAAGCTGGAAGTACGAACATACATTTAAGTCGAAAACAACCCAAAGTAGTTTTGTACTTTCCATTTTTGGGTGAAACACAACAACCAAAAAAACCCTAGTGGAATATTTGTTTAACTACGCCATCTCACATCCAGGTGCAATTTGGACAACTTATAAAAAACAATCTTTTGGGTATCAGTTTGTTTGCAGATTTGAGGCAATGTATTAAAAAATTTAAATTTAAAATGGAATTGGTTTTCCCTATTTGGGGGTTTTGGAATTTACCTCAAAATCTACTCACTCCAAGACTCGTTCAGCATTCCCTTTTGGGGAGAAAAATTTCCCAGATCTGGTTGGGAAGGGTTTGGAAATACAGGGGGCCCAAAATTTCAGCATTAAGTGACCCTAGAGTTCCCGAAAATCTCAACTAAAATTTCACAAACGTTTATCGTTATAAATTTGCTTTTCCTAGTGGTCACCTTTAAGGGAAAGAGGAATGGTAACCTCAGACTCTGGGGCCAACTACAAGGTGACTATTCACTTCATCCGGACAAGTCCCCAAGGCCAATAAATCATTGCACACTTTGAGAGTCTATTCCAGGGGGGCAATCTTACCCAAAACCCTAAACTTGGACCAATTATATACACAAGGAGTTTGATACCATAGCACAGACATTCTAAACATAAACAAAACACCACAGCCCTTACAAAGTTTAAAAAGCTACCCAAGAGATTAACACACCCCCGGGGAAAGTTTTAAACCGGTAATGAAGGGGCCACAACCAGGTACTCCAGGTGCAGAGATTCTTTTGGTTTATTACTCATTGCAGGCAGACACCAAAATGACAGCATAATGTATTGCAGTGACTTTGCAATGTAAGCTAAAAAAATAGGGTATCTCCAGGCATTTGGAAGGACCTATGATAAAGACAAGGAAATTTAGCCCTACGACTCCAACCAACCACCAATTGTGTCATGGAATCTTGTCCCCCATATGGAGGGGGGTGGGGGGAGGGGCGTTTCTATTGCCCAATAAAAATAAAGATAACACTGTGAAGGAACTAGTCGCATTTGACTCCTGTACCCCTTATCCTCTGCTAGAAGGAACTATGCTCAAATTGACCGCGAAGCATTACCAAATGATGTTTGCACTGTCATAAATATCAATATATTATGTATGGTAGACATTACTCTTTTTTACAGGCATCTGCCCATATTAGAGATTTTTCGATCAAATCAGCTCACTATCATAAGTGCTGTGCCGAGGCGAGGATGCTGAGATGGTCACTTGCCTTGGAGCACAGACAAGGTATAATACCACATACTCAGTCTTAAGGGAGTTTCGCGGCACTCCTTGAGCCAGGTTGAGTCCTTGGGCGCTGCACTGGGGAGTACTAGTTGCACTTCTCAAATTCACTTTCGAATTGTTTGTTGTAAAGGGGTGGCGATCGAGCACAATAGTTCAGGTATCATCAATCCCCCACCTCCCAACTAACCCTATTACCCCCTTTATTTGAACACACCTTTTCAGACAATTAACTAGTCAACGACATTTGAAGATCAATTTGCAAACAATGATATCAGCAGAGGAGGTGAGTGTTAAAGTAGAACAGTAGTGAAGTCGTTCAAACATGTCAAGAGGCTAAGGCATCTCCTCAAGGCTTAGGAAACGCCAACCAGCCTATGGTCTAGATACCATTATAAGGCATATTAAGCTACGACAGGCCTAGCAAGCCGGTAGTGGAAAATATATATATCTTGAATAAAAAAACTGACCCAGACCATAGGGTGCAAACAGTAATGAATGTAAAGTTACATTACCACTACATACCTATTTATACTGGTGTTTGTAACTATGAGACCAATAAAAAATGTTCGCCATTATTTACGTAAAATCCCGATTCAATTTTATATTTAGAATAATTAGATACAGTTACTTTAAATTTGTGGAGTGACCACCAGGTATATTTTTCACCACTGAAACTGCCACATTTCATTCTGTCTAGTTAGGTGTAGTCTGTATTTAGTGTAGTGTTTGACTATGAAACTAGCTCCAAGTCATGTTATTTGCAGACATCACTTTTATATATCTAATCAACACCTATAAAACAATACCAATAGTATAATAAAAAAATTATCAAAGTTGGATACAAAAATATTTTTTTCTCAAAGGCCATTCCTGTAAAATTAGATTGTTTCCAGTACTAATACAACCACTTATATTAAACGCCTGTAAAATCAAATACCCTACAATAAAATGACTCACTTTTTTATAGCTTCTCCCAGTGTTGCAATATATCCTATGAGTTTTGAACACTTTGTGTGACTTCTTGGATGGCTTGCAGCCGTTCTTTCAGAGTTTTCTTTTCCTCCTATAATTCAAGAAGACTATTTATTATTACTACAGTAAAGAGCACAAATTTATTTGCAAGTAGATAAGATTTAGTATTAAAAATACAGAAGTTATTTAGGTTATGAAATTAAAAAAAAAGCTTTCGATGTTAGAGTAATAGACCTGTGTGGAAGAGAAGCACTCTTGAAGTGCTGTATAAGGCATACTTTGTACCCATAATGAACTTATGCAGTAAGAAACAAGCAGTGAATGTAAGAGAGAGATGAGGAAGGGAGGCAATGGGAATGAAGTTTGTGAGGAGCATGTTAGCAGTCTTAAGGGAAAACAAGATTAGAATTAATGTTATTTGTAAAGGTGGGGTACAGGAAGTACATGAGATAGTAGAGGTAGCAAGACCGAGAGAGTAATGACAATAGGAAAGGAGAGAATACCAAAAAGAATTATGGAGATGAAGAAGATAGGAAAAAGAAAAAAAGATGGCAAGGAGACCAAGAAATGGGAGAAACAGAAATAAGAACGAATGCAGTGAGAGTGAGAAGGATGAACACAATTAAAGGAGGAAGAACGGTGAAAAAAAAAGGAAAATGAAGGCATTTACTAAACCGATCCAGCCACAGAATGGAAAATGTTAGGTAATTTGAACATTGTTAGTTACTATACTTCTGAACATGGTCAAAATGTACCTTATCCTTTTCATCGTCATCTTCATCATCATCCCCAACTGGCTCTTCATCTTCGTCATGGGTGCCCCAAGTGCCCATCAGGAGACATTACCTGTTCAACAGAAGAAACAATAATAAATATAAGAGTTGATTCACTACTAATGTGCTTGACTTTGAACTGCCAAACTAAGGTTTAGTCTCCAATCGAATTTTCTTGAGATAATAATAATAATAATAATAAAATCAGTGTGGCTTACCATCCTTTCAGTCAAGGATTTGTGAAGTTAGTTAAAATTTACTCTCATCCTTTTAAATCCACACGCATCCTTTAACTTAAATGAGATAAGGTCAGTAATAGTCAGCAAAAAATTAGCTAAGTGTTTCCAATTAAATAAAAAAAAAGGGCTATGAATCTTTATACTAAGCAAAAGAGGTTTTTTTAAAGTATATTTAACAACATAAAATCAAGTTTAGTTAGTAACAATAATTACGGTTTTATGATGGTTGTTTAGGTAAATGAGCTGTAAGTTGGTGGATATTGGATCTTACACAACAACAACCATTATTTATTTTTATTTAGAGGTGAAAAATAAAATAAATGCTACTGTGGAATGTATTTAAAGTCTGCTTATTTCAACAAAATATTTCACATAACTTTTTCACTGCGATGAATTTTTCACAATGTAGTACCCTGTTTACTCAAAGACGAATTCTGGCACATTTCTTCAAATAACACTTATTCTATTTATACAAGATATAGCTAAACACACTTATTTAACCACAACTAGACTTATGTTTTTTAATACTTTCATAATAATTATTGTGTGAACCAGATATATATATATATAATGTATATGACGTGTAGTTTTTAACTACAATCAGACACCTTAGCTCAATCGGTAGTGTGTTTTTTCTACTGGAAAGGGTCTTGGGTTTGATTCCTGACATGGTCTAAAATTTATCCTCGGTGAAATGTGGATTTTACCATCACATTGATAAAATGACGGCCGGGGACTGGATGTTGTGCCTGTTCTAGTCTAAGTTAGATTATAAGGAATATAAAGCTACGACAGCCTAGCCAGCCGGTAATGGATAATATATGGCTTGAATAAAAAACTGCCACAGGCTGAAAACAGTAATGGATGTAAATAAAAATAAAAGTCACACACTATCACCTACCATGTAGTGCTTTAGGAAGATAAGCAGTAATGCTATCGGCAACATGTAAGGCTCAAAGTAATAACATACTACAATGAAAAGCACCAACGAAACCACACTGCGCGCTGTCGACTCCCATTCAAAACAACCCCCTGAAACACAAGATTAACATATGTATTCAATTAGGAATATCAATGGAACATAATAACTATTATATGTGCATAATACTTTGCATTACATAGCAGCTCTAGCCAGTTTTATTCAGTGTATAATCAACTTTATAACATCAGTCCGCACTCTTAACCTTAATAAGCCAACTTTGACACGAAACCTAGCCCTTGAAAATGTGTTTTTAATTTGATTTATAAACAATTTCCCACTCCAGTATCACTAAGATAGATGTGCTGGTTATTCCTCCCGATTTTAACCATACTCTACTTTAAGTAATTAATTCACGTTAAAAAAAATCAGCAAAAGTACATTAATATTGTGACATGGTTGTAATTACCATACAAGAAAAGTTTCAACAAAAAAAAATTGATACAGGCCTTATTAATAATACATTCTCAAAACACATAAACCAATACCCCCAATATATCAAATCAATGAGATATTCAATCAATACTGATGAATTTTTCCTTCTTAAATCAAAATCATATAAATACAACAGCTAATGTATTTAACTAGTTTTTTATTTATCAATTCATATTATGTAGCGATCATGCAATCATCATTGCTGTTCCAAATTGTTGATAAAAATAAAAAATTAAAAGCTATTGAATAAATTATTGTAATAATGGGCCTAATGGTGTGGGAACCATTCCACATTGCGGAACTTACGAAAAGTTTGTAAGTCCCTGTTTACCTCCAACTTTTTTTTTAATATATAAGATATATTTCATGTTTCAATGCATAGCCTTTATCATGATTTGCATTTTTGATCAACTCTCATGCCACACAAAACTTATAAAAGGCTTAATTTAAGGAATAGGAATGGAAAAGTTTAGGGAGAGAGGAAATAAAACCACCACCAGTGCACTTAGATGGTATTTGAGCCTCTATCTCCCCATCTTAAAACCTTGGACCACGTATTCAAAAGTGCTGGCATGTAATTAAATACTTAATTCAGAACATTAATCCGTGTTTTAACTTTCTATTCAAATTAAATTACACACATGCACATGCCCTTTTTTTTTTTTTAGCACCGCAACTTACCACTCATTCAGGCTAGTACTAATTACATTAATGTGTTAAGGATTAGGAAGGAAGTTTAGAGGAAGTGTACCCGCACTTGTGTGGAGAGGAAGAGGAAAACCATTTAGGAAAAAGTCCATCAGTACACCCGAGCAAGACTTGAACCTTGATCTCCCATAATTGGCAGTCTAGTTTACTGCATGAGTAATGCCTTAGCCAGGGCTATTCAATTAGCTATCCAAATGGGCCACTAAAAAAAAAAATCTGGTGGGCCAGATGTTTAATTCAATCTGGCAGTAATTTGGAACATCATTACATTTTATGTTTGTAGTTTTAATGGGGGAGGGGAGAGTGAAACATAATTTGATATATATGACAATATAAAAACGAACTTATTAGTCCACTCAGCATTAAAACAATGATTTTCATCAAGTTTCCTTTTCTTACTACTCAAAGTAGAAATTGCCATTCTAGAAAACTTATAATAAGACTAATTACAAGCAAAGCATTCCACTATTACTATAAATAACGCACAAACAATAAGCCTTGGCAAATATCAACTGGCAAGACATTGGCTGCTGTTGGGTGGAGGGGAGAAGAGATGTGAGTCACTCTCAGCCACCCTGTCGCCTGGCCACCTGCATTGTCCAAGGTTAAAAGCAAGAATATGTTATATAGATCAGCCGTTATGTGGTGGCGCTTGGAGGGAGAGATACCAGGTCTAAAGTGGGGGACGGAAGCCAGTGGAGGGTCAGCTCGCACTCCCTTGTAAACATACAATGTTGGTAGCGCCAAGGATCGAGTAACACTGGACTTGCAGTTTCACCCACCATTGATAAGAGACTGAATATCTCTCTGACCATTCAAGGCCAGGCACCTCTACATATCGTTCTGAACTATACAATGCATCTCCAGTGATATAGTAGTTGGACTTTCAATTCAATCCACTGTCAATCTGCGAAGCTTGGCGGGCCGGATGTGATCAGCGGGCCACCAATTGATCAAACCGGGAATTGGTTGACCTCTAAATCTTAATTTTATATTTTCCTCCAAAAATATTTTTTTTCAACTAACTACTTGTGTTTTACATCTTTCCAGCCTATGGCCTGGGTCAGTTTTTTTTATTCAAGTAATATATTTTCCACTACCAGCTTGATAGGCCTGTTGTAGTTTCATATGCCTTACAATCTAATTTAAGGCTGGGACAGGCACAACATCCAGTCTCCAGCCGTTAATTCATCACTGCGAAAGGGTAAACCCACATTTCATCAATGATACATTTTTCAGCCTTGTAATGGAATTGAATCCGGGACCCTTCACCTTAGCTCAATAGACAGACATGCTACCAACCGAGTTTAGGTATTTGATTAAAATAAGCAACTATAATTTTAAAATAATCTATAGGCTCATGTTGAAACACATGATACTAACATTTATTTCAGTATAGCCTACTTTTGTTATTCCTATTTTAATATTTTTTTCTATTTCAAAGTAATAAAATCATGGCTTACAGATGTTTTACAGTACTTATTAAGGTGTTTCTTAAGTTTAAGTTATAAAAATCCTATAACAAAATTAAAACTTTCTTTAACAAATGAAAAGTGCTGTTTCACTGTTTCATTTAAGACATTTGACATATTTAGAATTTAATATATAAATTGTTTCAAATTATATCTAATAAAGTTCACACCATTGGCTATTTTATAATAAACTTTAATGTAATTTCATATGTCCAAAAAACACCTTTATAAAAAAAACTCATGTCCTGTACACACAAGTTCTTTTTATGTACTTAATTCATTAAAAGTTGCATATTACTGTGTAAACCTGCAATAATTTTGGCTAATATAAACCATAAAAAAACCTAAGTATGTGTATTAAAAAATATTTCATCCATGTTTTAAGTGCAGCCACACACTTAAGAAATTTACTTTGACATTGTGCCCAATGTTTAAAAATAACAATAAGAAAAGAAAATTGTTTGTTTTGAGGAAACATTTGAAGAGGCTAGATTTAATTTCATGTTTGATATGGTGGTTTAATTTGGTGGTGTTGATTGGTCTCAAATTTTCTGTTATGTTTAAATCTACACAGGCCTACCAATTTTATAACGATAAAGGATAAGGCCGGTTTATATTCATGCACAATGCACAACAAATAATATACAGCACATAATAAGAATAAAGTTGAAACCCATTACTTTCAATGAAACCGCTCATGACTGAAATATAGTGAATAGTATACATTTGATAAATTTGATTTAACTTTTTATGCCTTGACTTTGCTAAGTACAGCCATTGAACTTGAGATGTACCAGCTAATAATATTTAAAGAAGATACTCTAGCTAATTAAAACATCAGTATACAGAGCAAAACAAAAAATCTTATATTCAAGTTTGATCAAATGAATTATAGCCTAATAACTTGGATAAGAAACATGATGTTACAACAATGTAAAGTAAGTTAAATAGTGAAGGAAGCCAACTGAAAGGATAGTTAGGCTAGGCCTAGATATGGACAAACACACTTTTTTTCTTAATTTCTTCTTACACTGGGAAGTGTTTATTATTTTTATTTAGCACCGCGTCTTACTACCCGTTAGAGTTATATGCTTAAGTACTAATCACACTAATGGATTAGGAATTGGGAAGATTGAATTCAGTGGAAGTGAACCCGCATTTGCGTGGAGGGAGAGTGGAAAACCAATTAGGAAAAACCGCCCCCAGTTCACCCGACAGATTCAAACCTCGATCTCCCCGTCCTCGGTGGTCTAGCTCAACACAGTGGCTTAGCTAACTATGCCACCGAGGCAGGTCTGGGAAGTGTTGAGATTATAAGAAGAAATGAAGAAAGAAATGTGTTTGTTCCTAGCTAGGCCTAAAATAACTACCCTTTCATTTCTTCTTACAATTTCAACATTTCCCAGTGTAAGAAGAAATTAAGAAAAAAAGTGTGTTTGTCCATATCTAGGTCTAGCCTAACTATCCTTTCAGGTTGGCTTCCTTCATTATAACTTACTTTACGTCGTTGTACAATGTTTCTACACTGTCTTATTATACATCATGTTCAAGTTTGAAATAATATTTTAGTAACCATACGTCCTGTTTGTTATTAACAATTTTTGTATGTTGGTGTCAATGACTAATTACTAGTGAAAACAAAGGGGAAATATTACATTTAATTCCGTTAATGAGAAGTATGTATACCCTAATATTCGGGACGATAATAAAATGGGAATCAAAGAGAATATAGAAATTTATTTAATAGTAAAAGCACTAATTAAATTATGTTAATTTTATGTTTCAAAATTCACATTTTAATGAACATTGTTTTTTGAGTGAGCCCTTGAAAGAAGTATTTTTTAAAGTTCTAATCTTTCCTAACTACCTGTGCAGTGGTTCCCAAACTTTCTCGACTTGCGAACCCCTTTCACAAACATCTGAGTTGCACGCACCCCCTGGCCTCACACTTATTTTTTATACCTAATTTTTATGAAATTTAGTTATTAATTGCAATCAAAAGGTTTAATACTTTTAAATTAACCTTCTATAGCGCCGTTAGGTACTTTAGGATACCCCACCAAAAATAATGGAATAATATTGTGTTTTTCTAAGCTCGATTCTTGTTTCAGGGAATTGGGAGGTGCCTCGTCGAGGCCCAGTCGAGAAGTCAAGTCGCCGCTGCAGTTTTTTATTTGAGAGGCATTTGATATGCGTCCTTCTTGGGTCGAGAGGACAACAATTGAAACTACGTAGGTACAAGTTCAAACAATTATACATTTATTTGAAATATTAAAACTGAAATTAAGTAAGCAAAGTAGTAACATTTGCTTATATTTATTGTCACAAAAGTATCAGATTTCAAATCTTTTTTAAAGTTGTACTGGAAATGGCTGTTTTAACATAACGGAAATACATTTCTAAAATCACAAAATTCAATGCTGATTTAAGTTTCAAAATTGTTTACAATTTTTAACAACTCACTTCTTCCTGTGACTTAGTGAGAAGGATGCGCTTGCCTTGGCTGGCACAGAGCTTTAAAGTCAGGAACTACAGACGATAAATAAAGTCTCAAGTCACTTTCAGCACTGAGCCTGTTTCTATTGTGGAAAGTGTAACAAATTATTGATGGAGGAGTAGAAAAAGTAATCATAGGTTTCTGAAGAGATAAACCTAATCAAGTTTAGGTAATAGAATCTTGTAAATGTCCCTCACAAAATTTCACAAATTGTTCGCTAAAAATCAGCCAATGCCAAAATAATTTGGCGGACTCCTTGGGGGGGTTCACGGACCACAGTTTGGTAACCAATGCCCTATGGCATTAGAAACATGAAAGCTTATTGCTGCACTTACAAAGTACACCTTACCAATGGTTTCTTTCCATTGGGCTTGCCAGTAAATACCCTGAAAACAATTCTAAATTCTCCCATTCATACTGCATGTCCTGCCTACCGTAATGTGCGAGTTTTATTACCGTAGCAATGTTTCGTGAGATTACTCATCATTATATAACCTTCTACACATCAACATAGTTTCATCCATTTTTGGACCAAATATCTTTCTAGGCACCTTGTTTTTGAACGCCCAAGTTCTTTTTTGTCATGTAAGGTAAGATACCACATTTAACACTAATAGAGAATAACCGGTAAAACAATTGCTTTGTATATTCTGAGTTTTACATTACTTGGAAGCAGGCAAAAGTTTAACAACTTATTGACCATTTCCCAATGGTATTATTTTCTAGTTTGCCCTCTAATATCATTGATGCTTTCTAAAACCGTTTATAACTCATCCACCATGTCAAATGATATGGTGGTTAGGTTAAACCAACTTCTAGGACTAAAAAAAAACAACAATCAAATTGAGTTAAACTTTAAACATTACAATATGAACAATCCAACAACACCTTAGCTCATTCGATAGTGTGTTTCTCTGTTGGGCTAAATCTATAATTGGTGAAATGTGGGTTTACAATTTCAGAGTGACAAATTAACGGCCGGGGACTGGATGTTGTGCCTGTCCTAGATTTCAGTTATATTATAAGGCATATGAAGCTACGACAGGCCCGGAAACAGTAATGGATCTAACATTTCACTATGGACAATTGTATTTGTTATCATGAATTGTACATTATAACCTATGAACTCATTATTAGTTATGCGCTAGGAATTAATCTTAACTCAACTTAGCATTGACAGTTCCATAATCAAGTTGGAAATGTTCTTTCTAGAATTTGTATTAGTCACTTTACTTGTTATTTAATGGCTGCTTACCTTATTTTCATTATAAATTTATTTACTGAATTAAATATAAAAAAAACCTGTGGGTATGGGGTGTATAATCTAAACATTATGCATCTCTTACAAATCCATGCTATCTTGCTTACTTGATTTACAGAAGATAATGTAGATAACTTCAGGGAGAGGAAGGGAATACTATAATTTGCATTTACTTACTGAATGTATTTCCCAATTTCAATGAAAAACATTATGATGGCTTTTAACCTCATTACATTTCTAACAAACACTTGTCTTTTGAACTTCACTTCTGTTTGCATGTATTTCTCTTTTTTTGGATTTAGAGTTCTTATAGAGGCTCGAATCTGAAAATAACCAAACAAAAATTACATTTATAAACAGCACGTAAATTCAGGATTATATTTTAAAAACATAAAGTCTAGAACTGCAAGACTTATTTTTTTTTTTATAAAATACTATTATTTAACTTTAATGGACCATGTATAACCAAAATAATATTATTTGATTTTATGTTCACTGTTTTTATCTTATATAGATAAAAGTTTTGTAATCATGAACATTTTTTAGCTCAAGATTATAAAGACATGTATTAAAACACATTGAAATACTTTCATCTTGATAATCGAGTTTTTTGAAAATCTGGGACATTTACTGGTAAGGAACCATGTACCAGAAACCAGAAAATCCAGGACAAATTGTCATTAGGAAAATGTACGATAGAAAATTCCAATATCCAGCTTGATAAAAAACTTTAGTAGTAAATGTCAACCCCGAGTTTGAGGAATTATACATAGGCCTACTAAGCAAAGTGACCCAGATTTCCAGTCACTATGAGAGTTATTTTATTTATGTAGAAATGTTTAGAAATGTGCAAACACCAATTAACAAAATAACTGTACTATTGAAGATGGATTGAGTGTTCCTCAAGTACGTCACTAAACTAAATACAGGATGACAGTACCTAGACCAGAATGGAATAGAACCAGTTTCATAGGCGAAACTTGCTTATTCCATTCGAGTTTAGGTAGGTGTTGTCTTGTATTTAGTTTAGCGCCACACTTGAGTCGTGCTACATCGGACTATGGAACTGTGATTCACGGCATTTCGAGTTAAGTGTAAGAAAAGCACTGGCCTTAACTTCACCCAAATATTATTATTATTATTATTATTGCCACATAAACAACTTTGTGATTAAGGTACAACATTGTTTCATCTGTTATAATTAATGTGATTTGTATTGTTGTTTCAGCAAACTCTTCATATTTATGAAACTGAGATTGAATATTTTAGTCCAATCCTGTGTTAAATTAATTTTCAAACTATAAATTTTAAATTTTAATAGGGGATTAACAAGATTAAGACTGTTATTGCATAGTAGGCATCATAATTGTTGTGAACTTAAACCAAAGGATTACTACGGTAAATCTTGAGACTAGGATTCAAACCAAGGTGTCGTAGAAATGGTTCGTCATCACCTGAAGGATACCACCTCAACGTTCTTTGACCACAAGTATAACCTAGTGGTTCTTGGGCACATCCCAGTAAACTGTTCCCTCTGCCCACTTGACCAACCCACACACAATAAATAATGTAGGGACAGTATTGGTTTTTTAAAGAGATAATTCAACATTAACATACCATTTTTTAGTACAGTATCGTCAAGGCTACTTGGCTCACCATAAACCACGAGTCACCAATGATACAGTCCAACTTTCATAGGAAGGGTATTTTAGGAAATACAATGATTTTTTTTTTGCAGTCAACATTCATAACATTTAACTATTATTTTAGAGGTATTGATAATATCTATCAAACTTGTCATATGAATATGTGAAAGTAGATTTAGAAACTTTTCTAGCCACCAGATAAAGTTCTCTCCATTCAAAATGGAACTGTTTAACTAACTGTAGACCTACAGGATTCCAAATGACCGTCATCTCCAGCAGTATCTGCGGGCAGTTGCCCTTGGCCCGAATGTGCAGCTTCTTGTCTTTGAGGGCGTACCACTTCTTCTCCCATTCTTTATCCTGAGCAGGGGGATGGCCACCTTCCCCAGGAACTCCACCTTGTGGTCCCGGTCCTCATCGTATACAGTCACTTCCAGGACAGAGTTGATGTCCTTCACATTGCTGACAACAAAACAAACATTCCTCTCACTATCAGCCCAGGCTATTTACACTATTGGGGTATAGAGAAGTGAGAATTGTGAGAAAATGTACCTGCATTTGCAGGAAGAGAGAATGGGAATCCATGAGCACAAACTAAACTGATGGAACAATCCCCACTTAAGGCTATGAAGGGAGGGAGGGAGGTGAGGCATCTTAAATACCCTAGCCATTACCATGTAAGCTATTTTAGAAACTTTCCTTTGAAGAAGAAGAATAAAGCCGGATTTCTCACCTCGTGTGAGACAATGGCATTCCTGACATTATTACAGTAAAAATAGTGTATATGGACTGATTTGTTTCAATATTGTCTGCTTGTTAGGTATTTCTATACATAAATATGTGTTTCTAGCAGCGTCCATTATTGGGAAGTTGTTTTGCCATAAGAGCCGATGTTATTTTGCCGGGGAAATTTAAATGCTCCTTTATAAAGTAGAATCCGCTTTTTAAATGTGTCCGTTACGGAGATTTCACTGTACATTACTGATCAGATGCAACTACTAATTTTTCTCGAACTAGTTGTCAAACTAGGACTCAAAATGAACATTTGAAGAGGTTTTAACATATTAATATGGGGGTGTTAGGTGAGTGGTTATCAAACATAGCCTCTTCCTTCAAAGTAAGGGTTGAACTATAATTGATTCACAATTCAGTTTTCTATAATTTACTTGGTAAAATACCAGTACAGCTGCTTAAAATCCATCATATACTCAGAAAAATACCGGTACAGCTGCTTAAAATCCATCATCTACTCAGAAAAATACTGGTACAGCTGCTTAAAATCCATCATATACTCAGAAAAATACTGGTACAGCTGCTTAAAATCCATCATATACTCAGAAAAATACCGGTACAGCTGCTTAAAATCCATCATCTACTCAGAAAAATACTGGTACAGCTGCTTAAAATCCATCATATACTCAGAAAAATACTGGTACAGCTGCTTAAAATCCATCATATACTCAGAAAAATACCGGTACAGCTGCTTAAAATCCATCATCTACTCAGAAAAATACTGGTACAGCTGCTTAAAATCCATCATATACTCAGAAAAATACTGGTACAGCTGCTTAAAATCCATCATATACTCAGAAAAATACTGGTACAGCTGCTTAAAATCCATCATATACTCAGAAAAATACTGGTACAGCTGCTTAAAATCCATCATCTACTCAGAAAAATACTGGTACAGCTGCTTAAAATCCATCATATACTCAGAAAAAATACTGGTACAGCTGCTTAAAATCCATCATATACTCAGAAAAATACCGGTACAGCTGCTTAAAATCCATCATCTACTCAGAAAAATACCGGCACAGATGCTTAAAATCCATCCTCTCTAGCCTGTTACAGTTGTTAGAAAAAAGTTGTCTATACCAACCTATATGTTCAATTCCCACATTATGGTGTAATTTTTTGATATTTTCTGGAATAAGAATTTTAAATAATGTTTTAGTTGCCAAACAAATAATGAACCATTCAGTTTCAAAGAATACAATAAATAATTTTTTGAAAGGTTTACTTCTAAGCTGTATCATCACACTCATAAGAATGTCAAACATAAAAACAAAATCTTGCTATAGCAAGTGGATTCACACAGTTCTAACATTTACTTGGAATCTAACAAAAGTAGCCACACACACGCACACACACACACACACAATGATTGGAAAAGATGTCGTTATACTAATGTGTTTTCCTTCTAAACAATAAGGTTAATACAATTTCTAGTGTCTTTTGCGTTCTTATTTGCGTAAACAGTTTAAATTTTAACTCAATATGCTCATTTATGATTAAATTATTTATTTTTTGTACCCAAGGTACTTTTATTTGACCTCATATAACCTTGTTGCTGTTTTAATTTTTCGTAGGGATGTGCGAGAAACGTTTTTTTCATTTTGTGACTATCTTGAGATGAGAATATAGAAAGATATTAAGACACAAAAACGAGACAAGAAAAAGTCTTTTGAAAATAAAAAAATAGCTAAACTATGTTTGTTAAATTAAATATATAGTTCATTCAAATACTTGAGATATAACTCATACACATTTTAAATGCAATTAATAAAATAGGGATAGTTAGTTACAAAAAACACCATTTAAAATTTAATTTTGTAGTGTATTGTCAAGGTTTTATGTTGAAAAACAATATTTATAACCAAAACATTTCTTAATGAAGGCTGTTTTTGGGGGGGACGGGGGAATGCAGCTTATTATTGTGTTATTATAGTTTATTGGAAATAATAAATTCCTGGTTATGTTTTTTATTTTCCTAGGGCCATTATTTGCTTTTTTTTTAATTTCTAGAATTTTAAAGATTCATTTTTTAAATTTTGAGACAAGGTCGAGATTTTTTTTCTTGAATTTTCGAGATATTTTAGAGTCTTACACGTCCCTAATTTTTTGTCACATCTATTTCATTATAAAGAATAATGAAATCACTTTTTGAGTAAATGAGCTATTTTCATAAGAGTATCTTCTTATTTGTAATTTTGCTATTTTAGTATTTATTTAAAAGATGCTAAATTATGTGTTTTTTCCAAAATCACAATACTATATAATTCCTTTTCACATTTGTATAAAATTGTGTTTTCAAGTCAAGGTATTGATATTTAGACTCAGAATTTGTTTTTAATTTATTTTTTCAAATCTTTCAAATCTTTAAAATTGTAGGATTTGAGTATTCAAGCATTTCATCTCTAAAAATAAATAAACACACTTTGATGATAATTTATTTTTGGTCTACTTAAAACAATTTTTTTTTAAATAAACCTAATATAATTTATAGTTTATAACAGTTTCACTCTAATGTGTTTTCTTTTTTTAGATAATAATCAAACTACAGTCTATGCAGCGTAGGAGTGGTGGTAAGATTTGTATTGCAAACATTGTTTTAAAGTCACCATTGACTATGTGGAAATTATTGATATTTTCTTAGTGATAGTATATTTTCTATCAAAAGAGTTATCAAAACTTCTAATAATACTTCCATAAATATTACTATATATTGGCTTTTTCATAGCTAATTGAAAGCAGAATTTTTTTTAACAAAACCAATTATTTCACATTCTGAAAATTGGAAAATGACACCTGGACATGGGAATTGAACCCCGAGAACTTTGCCTTAGTACACCAATGCTCTTACCACTGAGCTATCCAGGATTCTTCCCGCGACCAGGGTCATTCTTCACTCATATTTTAAGACAGAGTCTATGATGGACTTGCGGAAATCGTCGGGTACAAATGTGTGATTTTTTAAGATCACGAGCTGTCAGATAACGCAGCCACCTTCGACCCGATAGTTGGCTTATTGCTGCCATGATTTTCGCACGTCCATTATAGATTTTGCCTTACAATATGAAGGAAGAATGACCCTTGGCACGGGACAATTCTGGATAGCTCAGTGGTTAGAGCATTAACTTACTAAGCCAAAGGTCCCTGGTTTTTTCTTGTGTCAAAGTGTAATTTTTCAATTTTCAGAATATGATATCTAGATGGAGTAATCTTCACTATAAGCATAAATAATAGCTTTGGCTATTTGATTCTTAATTATCTCATGGTTGGGGCAACAAAATATATTATAGGTAGGGTGACCATACAGTGTTTTTTGTAGGACAGTTAAAGAAATAATTAAAAACAAATGATTTGTTATGAATGTTTTGACTTCAAAAAGTGACAATAAATGTTCTTTCAGATCATATGGTTTGGCAATTGGGTACATTAGAGTATGTTTGACAGCTTATATTAGTTCATCACAACTCTTATGCTGTATAGAGATAAGCTCCTATTTTAAAGGAAATTTATAAGCAATTATTGCATGTTCCTATATTTTTGTAAAAATAAATTGTACCTTTTACAAGCCTTGAACATAACAGATTATGGTACACAACAATATATAACTGTACCAACAACTGCATACACGCGCTATCTCACGGTGGAAATGTACTTTTGTAAAAGATCTAACACTTAGACATACCAGGGTATGCTACACAACAATACATAACTGTACCAACAACTGCATACACGTGCTATCTCACGGTAGAAATGTACTTTTGTAAAAGATCTAACGTTTAGACATACCAGGGTATGCTACACAACAATACATAACTGTACCAACAACTGCATACACGCGCTATCTCACGGTAGAAATGTACTTTTGTAAAAGATCTAACGTTTAGACATACCAGGGTATGCTACACAACAATACATAACTGTACCAACAACTGCATACACGCGCTATCTCACGGTAGAAATGTACTTTTGTAAAAGATCTAACGTTTAGAGATACCAGGGTATGCTACACAACAATACATAACTGTACCAACAACTGCATACACGCGCTATCTCACGGTAGAAATGTACTTTTGTAAAAGATCTAACGCCTAGACATACCAGGGTATGCTACACAACAATACATAACTGTACCAACAACTGCATACACGCGCTATCTCACGGTAGAAATGTACTTTTGTAAAAGATCTAACGCCTAGACATACCAGGGTATGCTACACAACAATACATAACTGTACCAACAACTGCATACACGTGCTATCTCACGGTAGAAATGTACTTTTGTAAAAGATCTTACGCTTAGACATACCAGGGTATGCTACACAACAATACATAACTGTACCAACAACTGTGTACACGTGCTATCTCGCGGTGGAAATGTACTTTTGTAAAAGATCTAACGCTTAGACATACCAGGGTATGCTACACAACAATACATAACTGTACCAACAACTGTGTACACATGCTATCTCATGGTAGAAATGTACTTTTGTAAAAGATCTAACGTTTAGACATACCAGGGTATGCTACACAACAATACATAACTGTACCAAAAACTGCATACACGTGCTATCTCATGGTAGAAATGTACTTTTGTAAAAGATCTAACGTTTAGACATACCAGGGTATGCTACACAACAATACATAACTGTACCAACAACTGTGTACACATGCTATCTCACGGTGGAAATGTACTTTTGTAAAAGATCTAACGTTTAGACATACCAGGGTATGCTACACAACAATACATAACTGTACCAACAACTGTGTACACATGCTATCTCACGGTGGAAATGTACTTTTGTAAAATATCTAACGCTTAAACATACCAGGGTATGCTACACAACAATACATAACTGTACCAACAACTGCATACACGCGCTATCTCACGGTAGAAATGTACTTTTGTAAAAGATCTAACGTTTAGACATACCAGGGTATGCTACACAACAATACATAACTGTACCAACAACTGCATACACGTGCTATCTCACGGTAGAAATGTACTTTTGTAAAAGATCTAACGTTTAGACATACCAGGGTATGCTACACAACAATACATAACTGTTACCAACAACTGTGTACACATGCTATCTCACGGTGGAAATGTACTTTTGTAAAATATCTAACGCTTAAACATACCAGGTTATGCTACACAACAATACATAACTGTACCAACAACTGTGTACACATGCTATCTCACGGTAGAAATGTACTTTTGTAAAAGATCTAACGTTTAGACATACCAGGTTATGCTACACAACAATACATAACTGTACCAACAACTGCATACACGTGCTATCTCACGGTGGAAATGTACTTTTGTAAAAGATCTAACGTTTAGACATACCAGGGTATGCTACACAACAATACATCACTGTACCAAACACTGCATACACGTGCTATCTCACGGTGGAAATGTACTTTTGTAAAATATCTAACGCTTAAACATACCAGGTTATGCTACACAACAATACATAACTGTACCAACAACTGTGTACACATGCTATCTCACGGTGGAAATGTACTTTTGTAAAATATCTAACGCTTAAACATACCAGGTTATGCTACACAACAATACATAACTGTACCAACAACTGTGTACACATGCTATCTCACGGTGGAAATTTACTTTTGTAAAATATCTAATGCTTAAACATACCAGGGTATGCTACACAACTATACATAACTGTACCAACAACTGTGTACACATGCTATCTCACGGTGGAAATGTACTTTTGTAAAAGATCTAACGTTTAGACATACCAGGGTATGCTACACAACAATACATAACTGTACCAACAACTGTGTACACGTGCTATCTCGCGGTGGAAATGTACTTTTGTAAAAGATCTAACGCTTAGACATACCAGGGTATGCTACACAACAATACATAACTGTACCAACAACTGTGTACACATGCTATCTCACGGTGGAAATGTACTTTTGTAAAATATCTAACGCTTAAACATACCAGGTTATGCTACACAACAATACATAACTGTACCAACAACTGCATACACGTGCTATCTCACGGTGGAAATGTACTTTTGTAAAAGATCTAACGTTTAGACATACCAGGTTAGTAAGGGGAAAGTGCAGGTTCTGTGACTCATTAGCATATTCCAGGGGGGAGGGGGTGGGGTGAGGAGGGGATGGGAGCTGATGAGAAGGGTTGGAGCAGGCGAGGGATGGAGAGGGTTGAGGGGGGGGGGGGGGGTGTTAGAGCATCTGGTTTTTTTCTTATACCTTCGTTAAACATGGTGCTGTTTCTGTGACTCATTTACATAATACAGGGGGTGGGGGAGGGATAGATATGTTGATGTGAGATGTGGAGTGGAGCACCTGGGTGAGGGGTGGCGAGGGGGTCGATATTTTTTTGGTGCAGCATTCGAGGACACAACTCTTGGGTGAGTGTTCGTGTCTCCTGGGATGCGGGGGAGGGGGTTGGGGTTGAAGCACCTGGCTGACTGCGAGGAGGGGAGACTTGTAATATTTTTTTGATGCGGCATACTAGGACACAACTTGGTTCTCCCTCTCTCTCATCAGAGGTGATGGTTCAGGGTTGAGTGTTCTCTCTCCCGACGAGCCGGCGAGTTTTTTTCTCGGGTCTCGGACAAGTATCCACTCTACCTTCACGCAAATGCGGGTTCATTCCCAAGGGCCTGGCGGATCCACTCTACCTTCACGCAAATGCGGGTTCACTTCCCCGGGAGGGCAGCTCGGGATATGATAAGAATATTTTCCCTCAAACCCTGATGGTCAGTCCTAGCAAAGATTGGGAATTAAGGATATGACAAGTATTATTCACTTAGTATATTCTTAATATTCAGTATAAAATTCTCTCTCTCTCTCTCTCTCTCTCAAAGATTCTTTCATGCATAGTCTTAGTCTATCAACATACGCATACATATAGTCTTTTCAATCCCTCTCTCTCCTGACAAAAGATTAGGAATTAAGGTTAAATATCTTCTGTATGTTTGCAATCCTTAGTCCTGCTCAAACACCCTGATAGTCTGACTTCAATCCTCAGTCCTGGGAATTAAGGTTAAATATTACATTGATACATATATTCAGTACAAAATTGTCACTCTCTCAAAGTCTTAGTCTTTCCGGTATGGAGAAGGGTTGATGGAGCACCTGGGTGAGGGATGGAGGGGAGGGAGACTATTTTTTAAGGCTTATCCCTCTCTCTCTCTCTCTCTCTTCCATCATCGTGATGTAGTAGGGTTTGGGAGGGCAGCTTGGGATAAGACAAGTATATTCTCTCTCAAACCCTGATGGTCAAGGATATGACAAGTATTATTCACCTCTAAATAAATAGTACAGTTTTTTTTAAACCTAGTATATTCTTAATATTACATTGATACATATATATATTCAGTACAAAATTCTCTCTCTCTCAAAGTCTTAGTCTTTTCAACATATAGTCTTTCACCACTTGAAAAGTTTGTATTTGTCGTCACCTAGATAGATCAGTCCGCGTTGCGACGCGTTAAACCGACTTCTGTATCTCGCGCCAAAGTTTTTGCCCGGAAGATGCACTTTACCCACATAGTCCAGCGTCACGATGTTCGGCTCGTCCTCCGGCTCGCTGATCTCTTCGTCTCCTTCCAGGTGACGAACGTTGTAGGCCCGATACTTTTCGAGTTCAGAGATGCTTTTGACGCGGTCGAGTTCCTCCCGCTCGATCCGATCCAGCTCGATGCACAAAGCGTCTTCATCGAGCAGGGGAGCGTCTTCGCCGAGAATTTGTGGCTCGTCCCCTTCCTTCAGCTTGTAGACGGCACATGATGTTGAACAGTTCTCGACGGGCTGACTCGCCTCGTACATTCCCGGATTATGGCATCCGAGCCAGTGCACCGAAGAGTCGCAACACTCGCTGTAACCCTTCTCGACTCTCGCGATGTAGTACTCCAAGCTGTTGTCTGAGATCTTAATTTCACTCATGTCCTCCAGACGATAACCCAACCGTCTAAACATTTCGAATGAGATGCGTCTCCCTACCTCCCGCTCGCTTTATATGCTCGGGATGGAGGGAGGGACATACCCTCTCACCCCTCGCATCGATCCACGAATTGTGTGTAGATCACAGAAAACAACTTAACGGAACATGATACAGATCTAGAGGTCCCGAGTTCAATCCTCACAGAAAACAACCTAACGGAACAGGCTACAGATCTAGAGGTCCAGGGTTCAATCCTCACCTCAGTACCGGTACAAACCCTTCCTTCACCTCTGGTGAATGTCAGGTCATCACCGTGGTTCGGATTCCTTCATTTCATCTCACAATCACCCTACCATTACACATTAGCGTAAGTTAGACGTGATGCTAATAAATATAACTCTCTAGTATTGATGCGGGCTAGTGCGTTCTTCCTATTACAATCCGACTATATCTAGCGGTCAACATAGCTACGTGTGACATAGTGTGCTCCTGACTATATCTAGCAGTCAACAGAGCTATGTGTTCTTCCTATTACAATCTGACTATATCTAGCGGAGAGCTATGTGTGCTGTGTTTGAGAGGTCCGTATTGTGATCTCTCATCCTCTTCTGGAAACAAAGTAAATTGTCTAGTTCCCTAGTCCAAGGGCGGTACAGGTAGGAAGAACGGTAAAGTCTGTTCGACGTAGGAATTATTTTCTGAAAGGTCTTTTTTTCCCTAGCAGAAATATAGTATATAGTCCGATATTGGTAGGAAAATAGACCTTTCAGAGAGTATAAACCCACCTCGGTGACGTGGTTAGCTAACGTGCTCAACTGCTGAGGACGGGGCGAATCTCGGTCGGGTGAACTGAGGGGGGCTGGTTCACATGGTGCTAAAGCTACTTGATCATTCGTCAAGTCATGTTATCTTCGGCCGTCATCATGTTGAATTTTCTAACCAAAATCAGGGAACACGAATGGTTTCTCTTCATGCTAGGGCGAACGGGTTCCCTCGGTAATTACATTATACGTTTAAAGTTAATTAAGGTTAATTATTCTACACATGGCCTGGATACTGTTGGTATAAGATGTCGGACTTCAATCCTCAGTCCTTAGGATATCTCCATTTTCATTGCTTTCATCTACGATATCTAAACATTATATCTTTGTGTGGCATCTAGCAATAGATACCATATCTACAATCATGTTTCCACTGGAGTGTGACATCTAGCAATAGCTACAAGATCTACTATCATGTATCCAATACAATAACTACCAGATCTACAATCATGCATCCAATACAGTATGACAACTAACAATAACTAGCAGATCTACTATCATGTATCCAATACAGTGTGACATCTAACAATAGCTATCAGATCTACTATCATGCATCCAATACAGTATGACATCTAGCAATAACTACCAGATCTACTATCACGTACCCAATACAGTGTGACATCTAGCAATAGCTACCAGATCTACTATCATGTATCAACTGGAGTGTGACATCTAGCAATAACTACCAGATCTACTATCATGTATCCAATACAGTGTGACATCTAACAATAGCTACCAGATCTACTATCAAGCATCCAATACAGTATGACATCTAGCAATAACTACCAGATCTACTATCACGTACCCAATACAGTGTGACATATAGCAATAGCTACCAGATCTACTATCATGTATCAACTGGAGTGTGACATCTAGCAATAACTACCAGATCTACTATCATGCATGCAATACAGTATGACATCTAGCAATAACTACCAGATCTAAAATCATGTATCCAATACAGTGAGACAACTAGCAATAACTACCAGATCTAAAATCATGTATCCAATACAGTATGACATCTAACAATAGCTACCATATCTACTATCATGCATCCAATACAGTATGACATCTAGCAATAACTACCAGATCTACTATCATGTATCCAATACAGTATGACATCTAGCAATAGCTACCAGATCTAAAATCATGTATCCAATACAGTGTGACATCTAACAATAACTACCAGATCTACTATCCAGTATCCAATACAGTGTGACAACTAGCAATAACTACCAGATCTACTATCATGCATCCAATACAGTATGACATCTAGCAATAACTACCAGATCTACTATCATGCATCCAATACAGTATTGACATCTAGCAATAACTACCAGATCTAAAATCATGTATCCAATACAGTGTGACATCTAACAATAGCTATCAGATCTACTATCATGCATCCAATACAGTATGACATCTAGCAATAGCTACCAGATCTACTATCACGTACCCAATACAGTGTGACATATAGCAATAGCTATCAGATCTACAAATCATGTATCCAATACAGTGTGACAACTAGCAATAACTACCAGATCTACTATCAAGCATCCAATACAGTGTGACATCTAACAATAACTACCAGATCTACTATCATGTATCAACTGGAGTGTGACATCTAGCAATAACTACCAGATCTACTATCATGTATCCAATACAGTGTGACATCTACAATAGCTACCATATCTACTATCATGCATCCAATACAGTATGACATCTAGCAATAACTACCAGATCTACTATCATGTATCCAATACAGTGTGACATCTAGCAATAGCTACCAGATCTAAAATCATGTATCCAATACAGTGTGACATCTAACAATAGCTATCAGATCTACTATCATGCATCCAATACAGTATGACATCTAGCAATAACTACCAGATCTACTATCATGTATCAACTGAAGTGTGACATCTAGCAATAACTACCAGATCTACTATCACGTACCCAATACAGTGTGACATCTAGCAATAGCTACCAGATCTACTATCAAGCATCCAATACAGTATGACATCTAGCAATAACTACCAGATCTACTATCATGTACCCAATTACAGTGTGACATCTAAACAATAGCTACCAGATCTACTATCAAGCATCCAATACAGTGTGACATCTAGCAATAACTACCAGATCTACTATCACGTACCCAATACAGTGTGACATATAGCAATAACTTACCAGATCTAAAAATCATGTATCCAATACAGTATGACATCTAGCAATAGCTACCAATATCTACTATCATGCATCCAATACAGTATGACATCTAGCAATAACTACCAGATCTACTATCATGTATCCAATACAATAACTACCAGATCTACAATCATGCATCCAATACAGTATGACAACTAACAATAACTAGCAGATCTACTATCATGTATCCAATACAGTGTGACATCTAGCAATAGCTACCAGATCTACTATCATGCATCCAATACAGTACGACATCTAGCAATAACTACCAGATCTACTATCACGTACCCAATACAGTGTGACATCTAACAATAGCTACCATATCTACTATCATGCATCCAATACAGTATGACATCTAGCAATAACTACCAGATCTACTATCATGTACCCAATACAGTGTGACATCTAGCAATAGCTACCAGATCTACTATCATGTATCCAATACAGTATGACATCTAGCAATAACTAGCAGATCTACTATCACGTACCCAATACAGTGTGACATCTAGCAATAGCTACCAGATCTACTATCATGTATCCAATACAGTGTGACAACTAGCAATAACTACCAGATCTACAAACATGCATCCAATACAGTATGACATCTAGCAATAACTACCAGATCTACTATCATGTACCCAATACAGTGTGACAACTAGCAATAACTACCAGATCTAAAAATCATGTATCCAATACAGTGTGACATCTAACAATAACTACCAGATCTACTATCATGCATCCAATACAGTATGACATCTAGCAATAACTACCAGATCTACTATCATGTACCCAATACAGTATGACATCTAGCAATAACTACCAGATCTACTATCATGTATCCAATACAGTGTGACATCTAGCAATAGCTACCAGATCTACTATCATGCATCCAATACAGTGTGACAACTAGCAATAACTACCAGATCTACAAACATGTATCCAATACAGTGTGACATCTAGCAATAGCTACCAGATCTACTATCATGTATCAACTAGAGTGTGACATCTAGCAATAGCTACCAGATCTACTAACATGTACGCAATACAGTGTGACATCTAGCAATAACTACCAGATCTACAAACATGTATCCAATACAGCGTGACATCTAACAATAACTACCAGATCTACTATCACGTACCCAATACAGTGTGACATCTAGCAATAGCTACCAGATCTACCATCATGTATCAACTGGAGTGTGACATCTAGCAATAGCTACCAGATCTACTATCATGTATCCAATACAGTGTGACAACTAGCAATAACTACCAGATCTACAATCGGGTATCCAATACAGTGTGGTAAAAGGTTAAATATCTTCTGCAAGTTTTCAATCCTTAGTCCTGCTCAAGATGATTGCCAAACATCCTGATGCTCTGACTTCAATCCTCACTCATGGTAAAAAGGTTTAATATCTTCTGCATGTTTTCAAACCTTAGTCCTGCTCAAGACGATTGCCAAACACCCCGATGGTCTGACTTCAATCCTCGCTCATGGTAAAAAAGGTTAAATATCTTCTGTATGTTTTTGGATCCAAACGCAATTATTAAATTATTGTAGGTATAGCTAAAATCTAACTAATGTGCCCTAGATTTAATAAATTCTCACCCTCACTAACGGTCACGTTGACTAACGCGTCATGCTTGTAATTTACTTAAATTCCTTCCACGGAAGGTCAGGGTTCGAAACTCATCCGGTTTTAGTGGAGGGGTGGTTTTTACAAATATGATTTATCATAAGGGTGCACTGAGTTCTAGCCTTGGATGAAGCAGTTTAAAATATTGTGCGTCTAATGTAGAAATGCGGCTGCCAGTTATATATAATTGACCTGAATCGTTGTTGGACTATACATTCTTAAATTAGCTGGAATAGACTAAAGTTCTTATAATAGGGGGGGGGAAGGGTACAGCTCCTGAATTATAACGTCCTGAACCCCTTGGTCTTTTATCTAAACATAAATTTACAGATTCTAACAGTGTGCTTAATCTATGCCTCGTAAGACCTAAGTTTACTTCATTAACTACCAATACGAGGTTCGAACCTTGCTCCCCAGATAATTGTGCTTAATCTGTATCTTGTAAAACCAAAGTTAATAATCTTACAGGTTAAAATATCATTGAATTGTTTAATAGTTTTTTTAATAAAACACCTACTTGAGTCGTTTTTGAAATGAGTTTAAACACACATTTTTTTCCAACCTCTTTTTTCGCGTCTTTCTTTTTAACAGAAGGGTCCGAGGGAGAACAACCCAGCTCGCTCTCAGGATAATTGTGTTTAATCTAAACCTCGTAGATTCGTACATTAAAAGTTATTTGCAAAAGGATATTTAAGAATAAAGCATCTACGTATACACTGACACGATTCAAATCGTTACTGGCAAACCGAACAAGACTAGATTGAAGCCTTTTTTTCTGGATACATTCCCATCTTCCCAGGTTGGTGACCTGCGGGTCTAGGGGCAAGGTGTCAGACTTCTGTGCTGACGGTCTGGGTTCAAACCTCAGTACCAGTACAAACCCTTCCTTCACCTCTGGTGAATGTGGGGAATGCCAGCCCACCACCGTGGTTCGGATTCCTCCATTTCATCTCACATTAGCGTAAGTAAGACGTGATGCTAATAAATATAACTTCCTGGTATTGAAGTGGTCTAGTGTGTTCTTCCTATATTTAACGGTCAACAGAGCTATGTGTTCTTCCTATCACAATCTGATTATATCTGACGGTCAACAGAGCTATGTGTGACCTAGTGTGTTCTTCCTATTACAATCTGACTATATATCTAACGATCAAAAGAGCTATGCGCGACCTAGTGTGTTCTTCCATAGAGCTATGTGTGGTGTGTTTGCGTTGGGACTGAGAAGTCGGTGTTCGTTACCCTACGTTCTATGAGAGGTCTGTATTGTGATCTCTCATCCTCTTCTGGAAGCAAAGTAAATTGTCTAGTCTCATAGTTAATAGGGTTCTAATGATTGGAAAAAAATGTTTAATGTGAATCTTGTAAAGAATTAATGATGATTGAAGAATTAAATGTTTAATGTAATTAACTTTAAATGTATGAATCTTGTAAAAAGAATTAACGATGTTTAATGTAATTAATTTTTAAACGTATGAATCTTGTAATAGAGTTCTAATGATCGGAAAAAATAAATGTTTAATTAACTTTTAATGATTGAAAAAAATGTTTAAGTTCTAATGATTTTAACTTTTAATGATTGAAAATAAATGTTTTATGTAATTAACTTTTTTAAATAAATGTTTAATGAAAATTAGCTGATTTTTAAAAATGAAGGGAAGGTAAGAAATAATGAAAAAAAAAACCTATCCATAATTAATTCTATTCACAAGTTATAGTTCATGAAAATGTTGTTTTTATTTAATGAATATAAAGATTTAAAACACATAGATACAAGTTATAGTTCTTGAAATTGTTGTTTTTTATTTAATGAATATAAAGATTTTAAAACACATAGATACAAGTTATAGTTCTTGAAATTATACATTAACACTATAGAGTACTGGACGTGAATATTTTTTAATCACTTACACTACAGAACATGAATATTTATACATTAACACTATAGAGTACATGACGTGAATATTTTTTTTAGTTCTAATCACTTATGATTTTTTTCACATAGACGCACTGTCACCCTATAGAGTTGACGGTCTGATTGAGTAATGGGACCACGGAAGAGTATTGACAGTTCCCGGTACTCTATATCTTTTGTCGTCGATAGAGCATAAAGCGACTCTATTGAATTTTTGGGTGTACAGTTTAAATCCTACTGCTCTTATTGAATGAGCCTCTTTCATGACTATCGTCTCATCTGTCAAACAATTACGATAATCCTCTAATGAAAGCGTTCTTAACGCACTACTCTTCACCCCTTTAGCCTTGAGAGTCTCCCCAACCCCTTGTTACCGAGAATGAATAGAGTTTAGGACGTAAACCAATGAACTCAGTGATGATCTGACCTCGTGTCTCGTCTTTTAGTTTACCGAGCACCCCTTTATTCACTACGGGCATCCTGTAAACATTGTCTTGTCCGTAGGTGGAGGTGTCCAGATACTCATTAGCTAACAGGGCAAGTCTCTGGTATGCATCTTCAACAGTCATGTAGTAGAGAAGTGAGTCAGTATCAGTGTATTGAAGTTTTAACGTACCTTGGGGAAGGCAGGGATCATAACCTGGTAATGCAAACTGTACATGACTACCTTCGAGATTTCCAAAATGGCGAATCCCGCATAGATAGGCATATCAAAGTAAATCTCTTGCGGTTCCATCTCGATGATGACCAGGTTTTCTGACACTATCGAGCGGTTTTTAAAGTTTGGACTGGCTATAAGGTTACCCGCTCCAAATTTCCCATCCCACCTGGTAGCTATCTTTATCGTACGGTAAGCCCTCTTGTTAGATATGAGGCGGCCGAATGCGGCATTGTTCATCAGTTTGAAAAACATGTTTTCAAATTGATTACTCGCTTTACTCCTCATTTCGGCGTTCAACCTGATATATGGAGCCATCCACGGCGCTTGATTGAAACTGAGAACACGGTGAACTCTCGTCAGTTTCAACCCGTTCGCTAAACATAGCTTTAGATGACGGTAGTGAATGACGTACCCGGTCTTATCAGCTAAAGTTGTTAACAGTTTCTCATGTTTCCCTACAGGTGGAATCCCTTTCTCAGGACAGAACGGCAAGTCAGAATGAGCGTCGTGTACATCTTGCGGGTATTCAAGATCTACCTGCAAGATATAACCCGTATCCGCATCATCCTCTACTTTTAGCACGTCCAATCGAGCAATTTCTTCTTCTTTGAGCCACCTGAACTCTCCATAGGGAAGTGAGGACAGCATACTAAATGAATAGAGTCCATTTACGTCCAGATAGACAATGTAGGACTCTGGCTTGGAAGGATCAAACGCGTCCATATAGCGATTATTCGCTACAGCGTGACGATTAGCCACAAAACATATCCCTCCGCGGATAGCTCCCTCAATGAATTGATGAGTGTCCACATCATCGATTAATTCGAGCCGTACCCGGGTTATTCTCAATAGAGCCTGGTACGCTAGACTGGGAGCTGTAAGGGACCATCCGGGATCGAGCCTATACGTCTTCATGCAGAGATCACGAAAGTTCTCAAAGACGTCCCCTAGTAAAGTTACGTCTGTGTACAGGTAGAGGTTCGAATAGTCCCAAAGATTCTTACATTCGAATACTCGCCAAACCTTACAGGCGTGATCATAGTCTACCTGAGAGATATGACTATCCGTGAGCGTGTTGTAAAATTTATCTTTGCTCGGTAACTGAGTCTCGTCAAGCCGCTCGAATGAATCAATATAATCATAGGGGAACACTCCTTTTCGTGTGACTAATTTGAAGCGTTCATCCTCAGGATGGCACTTACGGGTGATTTTAAGTTGCTCGGGTTCGAGGTAAGATACGCATTTCTCTAGGGAAGTACATAGAAAACTGAAACTATCTATAATTTTAATCGTGATCCCTCTAAACCCGCACCGAATATATTTCATGATTACTTTGAATCTTCCCATAGTCTCTCCAATAACTCTGACTTTTCCCGGATTGATGAGAACGCTCTCTCCCGTGAACGGATCAGTTTCTCTACGTTCAACGAGTGATTCTAGAAGGAAAAAATTATCGTAACAACGCGCGTTATGAATTACTACGCTCAGGTGAGTCGGGTTCTTGTAATTAATATTACACCCTGCGTGACTACTCCCTCGGTAAAGTCCAGTCAAGTGACAATGATCCATAACCCGAATATCATCATTCTTGTAGGGCTTTTCACATATATGGCAATGAGAGGCTGTATTATGAGCGTCTCTTTGAGCAGGAGTTAACGGTTTCATCGGTACAACGGTACTATAATGCTCTAGTACACGCTTCGCAGTATCTATGAGCGCCTCAACAAATTGGTCAGTACAATCTTTTCCCGTGAAATGGCGGTACTCTGAGAGACTATCGTCAAAATTACATTTAACGTACATTCCTACAGAATAAGCTACATGACGTTGAACATTCTCAGTATATGAAAATTTCGGGTCGGGATCACTCGTCTCTATAGGCATAAGTAGGCTCTCCAGGTCAGCATATACGATAAATCCTGTTTTCTCCTGCTGCTTATACTGAGTGAACGTGAGGAATTTATCTTCCCCTTGAGGGAATGTACTCCTTACCGCGTTGAATTTTATACATGCCTCTTTATGTTTTGTGAGTTTGTTTTCAGTCAAAAAAGCGGACAGGCATCTATCACAAAAGTATCTACGTCCTCCGCTAGACGCTCGCGGTAGTTGAGAGTTTATTAATCGTGACAGATTTTTAATCCAGCTGAAATGATAAGTTTCCGTCCCGTGAACTCTTATCATGAATAAATGAACATGTCTAGCACGCTCTTTAGCACTGACATGTACGGGAACAATTACTAGTTTTTTAGAGGTGTCAGCTGTATCAATATAAGAGTCACTCCCATCATGCTTTGCAGTGTACACATTTATAGATATATCGTTAAGCTTTTCAAAACGCTCGATATATCTCATTTGGAAAGGGAGAGGGATCCCGTCCAGATTCAACACGTCTCGAAAATTGGGGTAAGAGGATAAACGTTGCGCATTTCCCGTCGGCTCAAAAATAGCTGATAAAACAGATACGGGGAAGCAATGACCTTCTTCACATTCCACATTTATCAATGCTCTGCGGTTGGCTATATTTTCAGGGATTTGAACCCGAGCTCCGATCGTGAAAACCGTGTTTTTAGAGAGATTTATTCTCATCTCCAATGTACCGTCATACATCCAACCTGAGTCTCTAGAAACAAAACCTTCAATTTGAGCAAGGAGGGGAAAAACGACATTATTTTCATATAACTCCTCCAAGTTTGTAGTGCTAAATATACTGCATAGACTCGAGTTGAAATACCCTTTCTCAATTCTACCTTCGGTAGGATGTCTAAACTCGCAAATGAGGCTGCAATTTACCTTTATCGAGTCATTTGCAATGGTTTCTTCTACCGTCTTTACGTATATACCTCCGCACGCGACAAGAAACTGGACGGGATCCTTGTAAGGCAATTCGTTAGTGATAGAATAGGTTTTTATACGGCAGGTGTACGCTTGCTCAATAAGTTTCAATGAGAGACCTAACGGTTCCAGGTAAAGTCTAAACTGGGTAAATCCCGTACCTAAGTCATGTGACTGAGTCAAAAGTGTCCGGATCTGTCTATCTATATCCTCATGTCCGAGTATCAAAACGCTCGAGGTCTTAATCAACCCTGGTGTATGCTCAATGTATGCTTTATATACTTGTGTTGTGATATCACGTTTTAGATAATTAATTAAAAGTTGCTCATTCGAGGCTAATTCACGGAGAGTATACACTTTATTTCCATTTATTTGGCGAGATATAATAATGGCTGGCGGAGAAGAAGAAGAAAAGCGGGCTCTTTTAGCTGCTGGTTCCGCCATTTAGCCTCCTCTTCATTCAGCTACAGTCCCCAGTGGGCTCGAGACAGCTGTAAACAAACAAACAGGAACGACTGTGATGAGTAATCATAAAAAAAAGTCTGACACCTTACCTCCCTAGACCATCAGTCACTGCCTTACTCTCGTATTGGGAGGGTCAAGGTTCAACTCTCACTCAGGATGGTTTTAACCTAATGGTTTTTCTAGTCTCTCTAACCACTCAAATTTGTACACATTTCCTCTAAAAAAATATAACCTTATTATTCCCTAGGTAGTATGGAAGATTTCTACGAAAGCTGTTTGTGATATTTTTTTAGTTTACTGTAAATACAGAAAGGTTTAAATGTTTCTTTTTTTGTTGCTGGAGCTAGCCGACCCTCGCCCCCCCCCCCCCCTTCCGTTAAAGAAGAAAAGAGAAGAGAAGAAGGTAACAAAAAAAAGTGTGTTTAAATCCCCCGGATCCCTTCTGTTAAAAGGGAGTGGAAAATGTCTGTTTAAACTATTCACTCGTGTTAAATTCTCGATATTCCTTTAACCATGACGAAAATGTACTTAAACTATTCACATTTAACCTGAAAACAATTCAATGATTATTGACTTAGGTCTTACGAGGAATAGATTAAACACAATTATCCTAGGAAGTGAGGTTTGAACCTTGTATTGTTAGTTAATGATGTAAACAATTCATTCGTTGATTATTGACCAGGACCGAGGATTGAACCCAGGACCTCTAGGTTTACCAGGTTTATTATTATTGAGTGTCAATTGAAGGGATGCTGTTGTCCCGGTTCACCGTAAATGTAACCATCAAGGCCCTAATTAAGGTCATATTTTTTTTTAGGTCTGATTAGGCCTATTTTCATAATTCATGTTGAAGTAAACAATTCTTTTAAACTCATTCAAAGATTATTGACTTAGATTAAGTTCAGTTAGCCTAACACACCGTGAGGAAAATGTACTTAAACTATTCACATTTAACCTGAAAACAATTCAATGATTATTGACTTAGGTCTTACGAGGAATAGATTAAACACAATTATCCTAGGAAGTGGGGTTTGAACCTTGTATTGTTAGTTAATGATGTAAACAATTCATTCGTTGATTATTGACCAGGACCGAGGATTGAACCCAGGACCTCTAGGTTTATTAAACCCCCCGGATCCCTTCTGTTAAAAGAGAGTGGAAAATGTCTGTTTAAAATCTTTTCAAAAAACGACTCAAGTAGGTGTGTTTTTTTATTCCTTTAAAGCATTACTAACCGTGAGGAAAATGTACTTAAACTATTCACATTTAACCTGAAAACAATTCAATGATTATTGACTTAGGTCTTACGAGGAATAGATTAAACACAATTATCCTAGGAAGTGAGGTTTGAACCTTGTATTGTTAGTTAATGATGTAAACAATTCATTCGTTGATTATTGGCCAGGACCGAGGATTGAAGCCAGGACCTCTAGGTTCACCAGGTTTATTATTGAGTGTCAATTGAAGGGATGCTGTTGTCCCGGTTCACCGTAAATGTAACCACCAAGACCTAAATTTTGATGACATGTCATCTTTTTTTTTGTTACATATAATGCTCATAATTACATAATATCTGTTCATGAACCTCTGTAGTTTTGGAATTTAAGGTCATATTTCCTTGATTTGTTTAATTTTTTTAAGCCTGATTAGGCCTATTCACGTAATTCATGTTGAATAAGTAACTTATATTTAGTGTCACTTAGATTAAGTACGGCTATCCTAACACACACATACACACACACGCACACATACGGGTGTAACTATTCACATTTAACCTGAAAACAATTCATTGATTAAGTACGGCTATCCTAACACGCACACACATGAGTTGGACTGGATAGAACTATCTCAAGATAGCGATAGGGTGTAATGAGTTGGACTGGATAGAACTATCTCAAGATAGCGATAGGGAAGTAATGAGTTGGACTGGATAGAACTATCTCAAGATAGCGATAGGGAAGTAATGAGGTGGACTGGATAGAACTAGCTCAAGATAGAGTTAGGGTATAACTATACACTTATACACTTATACACTTATACACTTATACACTTATACACTTATACACTTATACACTTATACACTTATACACTTATACACTTATACACTTATACACTTATACACTTATACACTTATACACTTATACACTTATACACTTACACACTTACACACTTACACACTTACACACTTACACACTTACACACTTACACACTTACACACTTACACACTTACACACTTACACACTTATACACTTATACACTTACACACTTATACACTTATACACTTATACACTTATACACTTATACACTTATACACTTATACACTTATACACTTATACACTTATACACTTATACACTTATACACTTACACACTTACACACTTACACACTTACACACTTACACACTTACACACTTATACACTTATACACTTATACACTTATACACTTATACACTTATACACTTAGACACTTAGACACTTAGACACTTATACACTTATACACTTAGACACTTAGACACTTAGACACTTAGACACTTAGACACTTATACACTTATACACTTACCTTCAAAGTTCAGGATGGCTGTTTTGGTGGCGGTAGAGAGACCTTTGTAGACAAGTAGCAGACCCGCTTTCGAGATATCCTCTATCTGAAGATCGGTGAGCGTCGAAAATCTTCGCGGCAGCCAAACTTGATACTTGGCATCGAGTACAGTAAGTATACGACGACCGAATCGAGTATTTACCGATTTTATTGAAGAAATACGGTACGCGTGGCCTATCTCCAACTCTGTCAATTTACGTGGAAGTATCTCATTACATCCCACCTCCGTCAAAAATGCGGCCACAAATTCTGACGCCATGGCTAATATAGCTACCGGTTAATGATTCAACAAAAAAAGGGCTGACCACCCTTATTTATAGGCTCCAAGCCACGCCTCTCCCCTCCCACAAAGTACACAGATCTAGACCCTCAATGTGAAAACTACTTAAGTATTATGATTCTAAGCATGTCACTTGGAAAGAAATTTATGTTCTAATACCTTGACTGTTATGTTAATGTACGGCTCTTTCAAGAGCAGCTGTGCACCGTAGTCACTAGGTCAAGCCCCCCACTACACACTTTACCGTGTGGGACACCTTACAACCCTACCCATGGAGTCTAAACGCTACGTCACGATGCGAGAGATAACCCCTCCACCTGAGTGTTCCATACCGAAAAAAACTAAGACTTTGAGAGAGAGAGAGAATTTTGTACTGAATATATATATGTATCAATGTAATATTAAGAATATACTAGGTTTTAAAAAAACTGTACTATTTTTTTTTGAGGTGAATAATACTTGTCATATCCTTGACCATCAGGGTTCAGCTGTCCTCCCACGTAGGAATTGGGAAGGTTTAATTAGAGGAAGTGAATCCGCATTTGCAGGATAATATTTATTTAGAGGTGAATAATACTTGTCATATCCTTAACCATCAGGGTTCGGCTGTCCTCCCACGTAGGAATTGGGAAGGTTTAATTAGAGGAAGTGTACCCGCAATTGCAGGATAATATTTATAGTCTCCATTGCTAGATGTCATACTGTATTGGATGCATGATAGTAGATCTTGTAGCTATTGTTAGATGTCATACTGTATTGGATACATGATTTTAGATCTGGTAGTTATTGCTAGTTGTCACACTGTATTGGATACATGATAGAAGATCTGCTAGCTATTGCTAGTTGTCACGCTGTATTGGATACATGATTGTAGATCTGCTAGTTATTGCTAGTTGTCACACTGTATTGGATACTTGATAGTAGATCTGGTAGTTATTACTAGGTGTCACATTGTAATGGATACATGATTGTAGATCTGGTAACTATTGCTAGATGTCACACTCCAGTTGATACATGATAGTAGATCTGGTAGCTATTGCTAGATGTCACACTGTATTGGGTACATGATAGTAGATCTGGTAGTTATTGTTAGATGTCAGACTGTATTGGATACATGTTTGTAGATCTGGTAGTTATTGCTAGTTGTCACACTGTATTGGATACATGATAGTAGATCTGGTAGTTATTGCTAGTTGTCACACTGTATTGGATACATGATAGTAGATCTGGTAGTTATTGCTATATGTCATGAGTGCTTATCTTCAATCTGATTCTACTTCATATTGTAAGAGTGCTTGTCTTCAATCTGGTCCAGACTTCATACTGTTATCCTATGATCTACATTATAGATATGAGGATTGAACCTGGGACCTATGGATCTGTAGCCCGTCCCATTAGGTTGTTTCCTGTGATCTAAGGATTGAACCTAGGACCTATGGATCAGTAACCTGTTCCATTAGGTTGTTTCCTATGATCTAGGGATTGAACCCGGGACATCTAGATCAGTAGCCTGTTCCATTAGGTTGTTTCCTGTGATCTAGGGATTGAACCCGGGACATCTAGATCAGTAGCCTGTTCCATTAGGTTGTTTCCTATGATCTAAGGATTGAACCCGGGACGTCTAGATCAGTAGCCTGTTCCGTTAGGTTGTTTCCTGTGATCTAGGGATTGAACCCGGGACATCTAGATCAGTAGCCTGTTCCATTAGGTTGTTTCCTATGATCTAGGGATTGAACCCGGGACATCTAGATCTGTAGCCTGTTCCGTTAGGTTGTTTCCTGTGATCTAGGGATTGAACCCGGGACATCTAGATCAGTAGCCTGTTCCATTAGGTTGTTTCCTATGATCTAAGGATTGAACCCGGGACGTCTAGATCAGTAGCCTGTTCCGTTAGGTTGTTTCCTGTGATCTAGGGATTGAACCCGGGACATCTAGATCAGTAGCCTGTTCCGTTAGGTTGTTTCCTGTGATCTAGGGATTGAACCCGGGAGCTCTAGATATGTAGCCTGTTCCGTTAGGTTGTTTCCTGTGATCTAGGGACCTCTAGATCAGTAGCCTGTTCCGTTAGGTTGTTTCCTATGATCTAAGGATTGAACACGGGACATCTAGATCAGTAGCCTGTTCCATTATGTTGTTTCCTGTGATCTAGGGATTGAACCCGGGACATCTAGATCAGTAGCCTGTTCCGTTAGGTTGTTTCCTATGATCTAAGGATTGAACACGGGACATCTAGATCAGTAGCCTGTTCCGGAGACGACCTGAACCCGCATTTGCGGAGAGAGAGGGAGAGAAAACCCTGTTCCCCGTATGCTAGTCTCCCCCGACCCCCCCCCCCCTCTCAGCCATCCCTAGCCCTCCAGCAGCTCCCAGTCGTGTCCTCTGTCCCACCCTCCTCCACCCAAGTCCTCCAACCCTCTCAATTATGCTAATGAGGAAACACACCATCATGACTCTGACATCACCCCCCCCCCCCCCCCCCCACCTCCCCCTGCCATCTCAGGATCACATCGAGGGCTCCAACCCTCCTCCCACATGTCATCCTGTCATCTCAGAATCCATAAAAAAGAGGATTAATAGCTGTGTTGCTGAATAGCACAAACCCCCTTACTCAGGTTATGCTACACAACAATACATAACTGTACCAACAACTGTGTACACATGCTATCTCACGGTGGAAATGTACTTTTGTAAAATATCTAACGCTTAAACATACCAGGGTATGCTACACAACAATACATCACTGTACCAAACACTGCATACAAGTTATTATTTATTTGTTTTTATTATTTTTTTGCTAATTACGATCATATGATCCACCCAAGTAGAATTTTCGTTTATTATTACTCTCCAAGTTTTTAGTATGTGGCGTCTGGAATAGAAAGGAGATTTATATTCGACATAAAGTCCATGCATACAGATTTTTCTTGAGTTATTTAAAGGTGTTAAATCACCATAGTACCACTATAGTATCTCACAATTCACAAATAGATTTTGATTTGATATTTATTTAATCATATAAATACAATTGAACATTATAAGCATACAGGTGAAACAATGAGACAAAGCATAAGGTGGATTAGTAATTAATTTAGAAAATAATAGTCGCCTCAGAATGGATTTAAGCATTATGCCTTTTTCTAAAAGTCAGCATGGAGAAGCTCTTTGCGATCACTAATTTCATGCAGCCATTAAGGTAGAATCGCATTTAACGTGTGTATATATGGGAGGAATTAAAAAGGTATAAAAGCAAGTTAACACTGTAGGTAAATTATTATTATTATTATTATTATTATTAGCAATGCGTCTTACTACCCGTTCGGGTTATACGCACTTACGCTAATGTGTAATGGTAGGGTGATTGGGAGATGAAATGAAGGACCTACAGTTTAACGTGGAATCCGAACCACGGTGGAGACCTGGCTGTAGGTAAAGAAAGACCTTATTAAAATACCTTTATAGGTACACAATGGTGTAGCTTATAAGAAAGCCGTAATGCCACCAGGATTTACATATAGTTTAGTCGAATTATTATTTTGTTTAAGGTGGGTAGTTTTTTAGTTGGGATTTATAAATTTGTTTCTTGCCAGCCTCTCCCATAACTGATGTAGGTGCACTCTAAATCACCTTGCCAATCTCTACATTTTTGGTTAAGACTTTAACAACCCTCATGTTGAACATTAAAAAAATAACAGAAATATTTCGTCAGCTACTTACAAGGTGAAAATCTTCTGCCAGAAGGGGGTGAGGGTCTTATATTCTGTCTGGGTTTGCAGGCGGGCGTTGACGAGCTCCAGCACGCAGAAGGGATCGGATTTGCCCCCCAGGTCGGCCGCCGCGAGCCCCTGAGCCCGGAACACCTTCACCGTGAGGTGGCCCACGTCCCGTAAGTTGGTGAACGTGTGTATCAACCCCTGCAACAGCCGGAGGAGGTGGTTATCAGACAGAAAGAGAAGGATATCTGACTACAAGAGGGAAAATATCAGACTGTAAGGAGGATATCTGACTACAAGAGGGAAAATATCAGACAGTAAGGAGGATATCTGACTACAAGAGGGAAAATATCAGACAGTAAGGAGGATATCTGACTACAAGAGGGAAAATATCAGACAGTAAGGAGGATATCTGACTACAAGAGGGAAAATATCAGACAGTAAGGAGGATATCTGACTACAAGAGGGAGAATATCAGACTGTAAGGAGGATATCTGACTACAAGAGGGAAAATATCAGACAGTAAGGATGATATCTGACACCAAGAGGGAAAATATCAGACAATAAGAGAAGGATATCAGGCAATGAGAGAAGGATATCAGACAATAAGAGGAAGATATCAGACTGTAAGTAGAAAATACCAGACTACAAGAGATGTGTGTAATACAGTAATAGAAGGATATCAGACTAAAAGAGAAGGATATAAAACAAGAGGAAGATATCTCACTACAATAGATGTATATCATACTCCAGAATGAGGACACCATAAAACAGGAGAATCTAACCCTTGGTACTTTAGAGGAATGCTGCTACTTATAGTTATAATATATTACACCATGATTGCTATTCATGACAGTTTACGCCCTACCTGAACATAAGAGCCACATCGACTAGCTTACCAACTAGTTGGTTTCCGACACACACACCCCTATATCAGTTCTCTCCGTAGGTTCCAGTCTTGGGACCCCAAAGTCGCCACCAAACAAGAACTTACGTATCGTTTCTCTAGATTTGTGCGTTCTCTAGGGTTCTCCTCATACGTCGTGAGATCGGATATGGTCTCTGAGGCAGTTGTACCGCTGATGGTAAGCAGGAGGAATATAGACCCCGCCCCCTCCTCCAGTTCCTGCCAGATACGATGAGTCTTCTCTCGCTCCAGCTTGGTCAGGTCGATGGAACACCTGCAAACATTGCTGCGTTTAACGGCTTCATACAAAGGTACGCATTGTGCAAAAAGAGGAAAGGGGAGAACAAGCCAACTAAACCACATATTAAATATCACTACCGGTTCACCTGTCTGGGATTCGAGCCCCACCTCCAAGCATCAACGATGACCTTGTCAAAGCAAGTATAACGTTTTAAACCACGTGGTCACCAGCACGGGTTTATGAGAACATATCCACACATGATATTTTTAAGGAGGGCCTTTAGGCCTATACGATTTTTCAATAGTAATAGTTCTATAATATATGAATACATGAAAATAGTTTTGAAAACTTTTGATGTCAGATAATTACCGTGGTTCCATTCTATAAGTAAGAATAGACGCTAAACATTTTTATTTAGTACCGCGTCTTTCTACTTGTTCAGGTTATGCACCTATGTACTAATTACGCTAATCTTGAATCTAGGACACACAACAACCAGCCCCCAGCCGTTAATTCAACACTTGTCATTTCACCAGTGATACAATTTTCGGTCATGCCGGAAGTCGAACCTGGGATCCTTAGCTTCGTAGGCAGACTTGCCACCGACTGAGCTAAGGCGTCGGACTATCTTTGTCTTGTATCCCTATTAAAACATTCGGTTTAACACAATTGATACCCAGTGGTCCTTTTGTACCATTTGAAGTTACCCGCAAAGAAACTAAATACAGTTTAAGTATACGAAATTAACAGTACCGGATTTCACTGTTTAAAATTTGAAGGTAAAAAAAATGAAACTATCCATTTTGACGGTAACACTTTCCAAAATATAGCAAGAACAAGGCAATTTAACACAAATCAGTGGTCGCATGGTTTATCGCAGTGATTCCCAAACAGGATTCCGTAAGCCCATGTCCGGGGGTCTGCGAGAATTTTCAAAAGCTTGCGTTTTATTGGCCTATCCATAATTTTTTGGACAATGTATAAGTATGTTAAGATAGCTCTTGTATCCGAAGAATATGAAGAGAAGAGTGCCGGTAATAATGTCAAAAGTGAGGTTAGTATTATTATTATTATTATAATTATTATTATTATTATCATCATCATCATCATCATCACCGCGCCTTACTACCCATTCGGGTTATACGCACTTACGCTAATGTGTAATGGTAGGGTGATTGTGAGATGAAATGAAGGACCTACAGTTTAACGTGGAGTCCGAACCACGGTGGAGGCCTGGCATTCCACACATTCACAAGATGTCTTGTCAGAGGTGAAGGAAGAGTTTGGAAATCAGATAAATCTGTGCCAGGACCGAGGATTGAACCCCGGCCGCCAGCATAGATGTCTGACTGACACCTTACCCCTAGACCACCAGGTCACCGTGAGGTTAGTAAATATATATATATATATATATTGAGCACCGCGCATTACTACCCGTTTGGGCTGTATGCTTGTATACTAATTACACTAATGATTTTACGAATTAGGAAATATACATTTAGAGGAAGTGTACCCATATTTGCGTGAAGGGAGAGTGGAAAAAATTTAAGAAAAACCACCTTAAGTACACCCGACCAAGATTCTTGGAACCTTGATTTTCCTGTCATCGGCAGTCGAGTCTACTGCGAGAGTAAGAATATTGATACGGAAAGCTCAAATACTGAAGGACAGTACTAATTAGTAAGTAGAAATAAACAATAAATTATCTTGAAATATTGTATTCAAAAGTATGAGTTAATTAGTATCTATCAACCCTACTGGTTTACACGTATGCGTTGAATTTTATTCGTGTCGAGCCTAATGTGTGTTAACCGTGTAGGATTTCCCCAAGATTTTAACAAATATTTTGAGGGTTCTTTCACAGAAAAAAAGGTTGAGGATCTTTGGTCAAACGCGTGACTCTTGTGTTAAAACTAAATTTGCGGTAGTAGGAAGATCGGGGTTAGAGTCTATGATGGGTTTCACGAGGGTATATTTTTGGATAAATGGTTTACCCACTATCCCCACGCAAATGCGAGTACATTTCCTCTATATTCAACTTTCCCCATCCTTATAACATTAGTAATGTGTAAGTATAGACCGTACGGATAGTAAGACGTGGCGGAAAGACCCTCTCATTTAATCCCAAGAGCTACTAGATCAACTTTAATCAGCAATGTTCTGTTTTAACATGACCATCTGGCATTTCGTTTGTGTGTGCGGATCTTTAATACGCTATAACTGTCAAATTCTTTGACTTATTTTAATAAACTTTTGAAAGTATATCATTTGAAATTAGGTCAAATAATGCATATACATAGTTTTTCAATCTGTTTATCCGTTTCAATATGGTAGCCAATCAAAGGTTTTTTAGTTTGTTTGTTTGTAAGAGTTTATTATCATTTTCTAAACATATATAACATGAATAAAACACGAGAAACAAAGGACACACAGTTAACACCAGCCCCGAAGGGCTCTCGAAAACAAACACGACATAGGACGAATGACAAAACTCACACAGATTTACAATGGCGCCCTGGTGGGCTGAAAGCTGCTGTCTGTAGGTTAGGGGTGGGAAAATTACATAAAAACCCACCCCATAGCTCATAATGGGTCGCAAAGACCGTTTAAAATACACATGGTACAGAGGAGAGAGAGAGAGAGGGAGCGAAAGCGGAAACAAAAGAGAGAGAAACAAGAAACTTAGGAATGGTAAATGATATGACAGGAGGCGTGGCCCCGGTCGGAGAAAAAAATATAGGTTCTCCACAAGGGCTACGCAGATATTTCCTACGTAGCCCTGGTGGGAAAATAAAATAAACTTCATCCTGCGGGTGATTTTTGCCGCAAATCTTGCTCTGAGTAGTTGTACACTAATGTGATCTATTTACGGTGGCTTTCCCATCTTCTCCACATGCTGAGGCATGTACAATTTTCCTGAACTTCTCTTGTCAATCATACCTAATTAAATATTATATTATTAATGACCGCGTCTTACTACCTGTTCAGGTTATACGCAAATATGATAATGACTAATGGGATAAGGCTGAGGAAGGAAGCATTTTAGAGGTAGCTTACCAGAATTTGCGTGAAAGTAGAGTGAGAAACCATTTAGGAAAAACCACCCTCAGTAGACCCAACCAGGATTTGAACCCCGATATCCCCATCATCGGCGGGGCAGTCTAACAAAAGGAGTGATGCCTTGGACTAATCGGCAACTAAAGCGGGTCTCATGAATTAGGTCGGTAAATAACCCCTTGTGACTAAAGATAAGATGAACAATATTTAGCTTAATAACTTATCTTTTCCAATAATTATTGCAAGAGATGATTCCTGTACATTATAGAGATCCTTTGGCATTCCGGTTCTATTTATAAACACGCGTCACTGAATCCTATGTTAAAGCTCAAAGCAAGACCATCAAGGAACGAAAGAGGTCAACACTCCAAACAGAATCGTTTAGAACTCAAGTTGGGACTATTGTTAGACTGTGGAGTGTTTGTCGTGCTAAGTGGCTGGCGCGTTGTGTGTTGCAACTTGTCAAACAGTGATACAAGTGACAGTAGGGGGGGGGGGGGGGGGGGGGGGGGGTCAAGAGTCTTCAGAGTGCCGTGGTAGGATCGGAGTAGGAAGAAACCTTTTGAAAACACAAACATATTTGTTTGGGGACGAAAATGATAACATTTTACTATATTGTTAGTGCTATTAATATGGCCTATATATCAATGTCTTCTATTGATGTTGAATGTAACAAAGATCACCTATCTATCAATGTACTCTTTTGACTCTAAATGTAGAATGTAACAACGATTGTAAAATTCTACCTATAGGCCACTCGTTTGGTGGCCAAATTGAAGAGTTCTTAGAATGACTTATATGATGAAGGCCCCACTGTTGGGCTCCATATTGAATAATACCTCCTCTTCCACCTACGACGATTTAATGCCCCTTAGTTGGGCGACAATGGTAGAACTCGTAAATACGACTTATAATTTTAATATTTGTCCCTGACTAGCTCAGCTTTTAGCAGTGGCTAAAATTAGTGGGGGTGCTGCTCCAGAATTTTTTTAGCTTTTGTTTTAAAATTGTGTAAAAGGAAAAAAAAAATGTATAAAAAGAAAATTTATTCAGGAACTTTATAAAATCTTAACAAAAACAACCAAATATTTTTTATTTACTTTAACTTAAATTGTTACAGTTCAAGATTAATCTATTCATTTAAAAATTAAATCTATTCTTCTTGTTTTAATTTACGCAAAAAGTTCAATAATTTTCTCCTCGATCTCTGGATGACAACTGAGAAAATTTTTCTCCATTGAAACTACTTCAAGCGCATTTAGTCTTTCTGTTAAATAAAAGAACCGAAAAAAAATATGGTTCAAACAGAATAGCTGAAAGCAGAATAATAATTTAATTCTACACTCTTCTACACTTTATTACATTCAAGAATATGGTATATGGTTTTTAAGCTCAAAACACCCTGAGTAAAAAAAAAATCCTTCCACCATCACGCCAGAGCCGGCACTGCGAGAGCAACAGTGCTCTCTTTACCTGGCAGTCCCACCTTCCTCCTCACCCCCCTCCTATATGCTAATGTGCACAACAGTCAAACACCACGTCACTGGCACTGTGAAGCGCACAGTTCTATACAAAGATTTTTGTATCTTTTTCATAAACTGGGGGATGACTACTGAAGTACTGACATTAAGCTTAAGGAATATATATCGTACTACCAAAATAAAGAAAGAATTAAAGAAAAAAAGGACTCATTATATTAAATGTTATCGATAATATCAAGTGGAAATAGGGGGTGCTGCAGTTCCGCAGTGCCTATACAAGAGCCACCATTGGCTTTTAGTATCGACGCGATTATCATATAAATAAATCCCCACTTATACAATATATATACTTTGATCAATTTTATATCGATTTATTGTTGGAACATATTCTTTTATATGTTATTACTGTAACCATTAACAATTTCAGCTTATACGACCGACCCGTTTCTACGCTGTCCACAGTACTTACTATATCATTATTAAAATATGCGACGACGTTCAACACACGTCTTGTCTCCTTTCAGGTATTAGTGAGAATTCTTTTCTTCCTCGCGTCTTTTTAAAAATTCTGATGACATCGTAGATTGCACCCGTGTGGCTTGACAATCTCGACCTATCACATGAGTGTTGTTTAAATCCTAACTTTGGGGTTGGTTGGACAATGCAACCGCTCTGTACTGAGGAAAAGGTGTATTTCTCTTTGATCGAAAACTCAGTAGTGTACCAGCTTTTCCCTTTGTTTCGTCGTCCAACATACCCGGTAAGCACATTTAATATAAAATAAATGTATTGACTTTTAAACTGGCTGAAGGGCTTAAATATTCTAAAATGAAAAAGAATAATTAAAATAATATTATAAAATAAAGAGTGAACCGGCCTAAGCCACATCGTAACATAATAGGAGGTCCAAGTCACAAATAAACAAAGGCAATAGGAGAGAGCAGCTGGAGTTCTTGTTTTTTGAATATCTGAGAGTGACCTTCGAAACCCAGAGCACGCAACTTACACCAGTTGCGGAAATAATATAATGACGGTTGCCTTCAAGGAAAATTAAATATAAAATATGTATCCAAATTAAATATATACCAAAACACACAAAACTTAAAGGTATTATTTCTATTTTAAGCATTGAAAAGACTTGGAGTAGTTTTGTTGATATTTATTTAAAAGTATCATAATTAAATATATAAGTATAAGCATAATCATTTAAATAAGATTGAAAAATATATAGAGATCTTAAAAATTATTAAGATAGCCGTAGAGTTGGAGAAAAGATTTTCATTATGAATTAGAATGCTTTAAGCACAAAACACAAACCATAACAATTGCATAAAAAAGAACAATAATACCTAAATCAATTATTTCCGCACCTCACAAGTTTGTAAAGATACGTGATCTTCGTCAAACCAAAATACCCATTATGAAACTCATATCTACCTTCATTAGTTACAACATGAGTCCTCGAAAATTCCCTCATTATTCCTTATACCTCTATACATATTCCCAATATACACTAAGATCTTACAAAATCGTATCATCGTAGGCCAATAGGCAATCCCCAGGATAAACACTTTAACAACAGGTGAAATTTGTCTATGTTTTTTTAAGCTGTCAAAAATTTCTCGTTAAAGAAAATTTAGTCCCAAATTTACCAATAATAACCCTCATAGTAATATCTCTTCAGTCTCACAATTATGCTGAGAGATATCTCTACAATATAACCGATAGTCTCAAAAATAAAAAAAAGTATTTATATCCACATAAATAAATTAACAATCGATTTCCATGAAGTATCTAGATTCATACAAAATTATTGACCTAAGGTTTTAACACTGATCAAAATCTACATATATCATAAGTCCCTCGTTACAAAGTTAATATTATGAAGCCGAAAGAGAATTTTGAAATGTTAAAAGGTAAATAAAATAAATAAATAAAAATATAAAGTCGAAAAAGAATTTAGATCTTAGATTTTAACAATCCCGAAGCCTTAGCGTCCAATAATACCTTCATCCAAGCCAAAATCAAGATAAAAGGAGGGGTAAACATATGGATCACCAAAGGGGGGCAGGGGAGGGGGGCGCATGATAATATATACCTCTACCATATTCTCCAAACATCCCGACGCTTCTAGAACGTATAAGAACATCTCCCCGCATCTTAAGCTCTTTGAACTGTCCATGTTTGTGTGGCACGCTCTGGTGGTCACCGATCGAAACTAGAGAGCAGCGGCTAGTTTTCCTCGCGGCGTGCTTATGCTCGGTAGCGTTTATGTTTTCTTCCCGACTCGTAGTTCTAGGCGCAGGGCCGGTGAAACGGGGTAAGTTATATACATTTTTCTTAGTCCATTCTTCAAGGATTGTAGCCAAATGCTACAAGAGAATTTCCGAATTTAAAATGTAAATAAAATATTAAATACTGCAGTATCATCCCTCCTTTTCGAAACAACATAAGGTTCACAATTTGGGACATTACAAGATGGTCTACTAGCCAAATGTCTTATAATGCCTCTAAATGTTGAATGTAACAAAGATCGCCTGTCTATCAATGTCATCTATTGACTCAATGTTGAATATAACAAAGATGTAATACTAACAAAATGTTTTATAACACCTATAAATGCTGAATGTAACAAATATGCCCTTTTAACCTAATGTCTTCTAACATCTATAAATGTTGACTATAACAAAGATGTCCTATCGACGAAAGGTCTCCTATACATATTGAATATAACAATTCGAAATGTAACAATGTGGAATGTAACAAAGATGTTCTATTAACCAAATGTCTACTAATACCTACTAGGCCGCTTACTCACTGCTCGAAATAAAACCAACATCGAACAAAACATTGTGTTCGATGAATAAGAAAAATTGTTCGACAAAGAAAAATGTATTATTTTTAAATTGAAGCGTTCCCACAGACCAAAACTTTGTCTTAAAAGAGTATTTTTGTATCTCGAATAAAGGAACAACTATCTAACGAAGTCCGGCTGCACAATGCTTGATGGAAAAGTTCGAAGAACAAAGCAAACTGCGTGTGTGCGATTTACCCACTTCCTCTATGTTTGCGAATAGCCCCACAGTACGTTACAACTCGTAATCACGACAGAAGAGAATGAAGTATACTGTGTGATAAATTGGATTAGAACAAAGCTCGCGTGTTTTCGCAGCTTCTTTTTCTTCCTCTAGTAAAAGAAGACAAAGGTTAGAAGAAATATCTTAACTCAATGTCTTCGTCACCCATCGTCATATTGGTTAATGGAAGTGGATTTTATTGTTTAATGAATTTCTTGTTTTTTTCTTCTGATAATGATACCACACAGCATCGAACACTTGTTTGAGGCAGTTGTCTGAAACAATAATTATTTCGACTAATGGGTAGGTGGATTGACGTTTTTTGTAACGATGTTGGATACAACAGAGGCCAAACTCGACATTGGCTTATTTTAGATCTCTTCTTGAATTAATCACATTAACTAATGCCATTCTTTCCTTTGTAAAATAAGCAATTCCGTAGTCAAGGAGGTTTTGGGGATTCAAACCCTCACACCCCCCCCCCCCACCCCCCCGACCCCCGAAATTTTGTGAACAAAATATATTTGGCTTTATTTATGGTTCAAACAATATCAAAATTAAGGCACAAATACAAATTAGGGGATGTGTCATCATAAAAAGCACTTCAAAAAGCTTCAAGAAGTGTTTAATATTAAAAAAAATTATAGTCTTCAGCAGTTATAGTGCTATATTGCCATAAAAACACTTCAGATAGCTTCTAGAGGTGTTTAATATCTAAACTTTTCCTAGCCTCTGGCAGCTAGGGTGTTATGTTACTATAAAAAAAAACTTTAGAAAGCTTCTAAAGGTGTTTAAATATATAGATTTTTTCTAGCCTCAGGCAGTTAGGGAGTTATGTTGCCATAAAAACACTTCAGATAGCTTCTAGAACTGTTTATCATTTAGATTTTTTTACAGCCTCCGGCAAATAAGGTATGTGGCATCCAAACCACCCCCCTGGCCTAAAATTATTGGCTGGTTGTGGCCTTGAAAATAAGCTATATTTAAAATTGCATCTGTCCAACTGCTTCATATAGCTCACAACAATACTTTTAGACTCTTCAAACACGTGACTATAAAGAACTCTTATAATGATAAAATAAAAATAAAACAAAAAATTGCATAAAATTAGATTGACCATTTTTGCAACAAACCAAGGATAAAGTAGGATCTATCACCATTTGAAAAAACAAACAAAAAAAACCCCAACTTGATTAGATAGTTAAGAAAGCGACCAGATACCCCTGCCAGTGGGATCTTCGGCTGTTATGTTTAACATTTGTTTAGGCCTCGTTCACACGCTGACAGCACTACTGTCATGGCTGTAAAATACATGGCAGTGGGTGATAGTTACTGCTACGACAGTAAATACCTCAACCACTGTGAAAATGGTGGACTGGTGCTTGTGTAGGCTGTTGATAAGAGTGGTAGAAGAACTGATTGTTACTAACGTAAATGGACGTATGAAAAATAATCAGAAGGGGATAGGAAAATGGGCAGCGCGAGGAGATGAGCTAGATGCATTGAACACGCTGCTAAAGAAGCTAACATTGGAAGAGCCCTCAATCTTTCTACAATTTTCTTAGAATTGATCAAGACATGTTCGTTGAATTGAAGAACCAAGTAAATTAATGTTAGATTAGTTAAAGTTGTGATAAACATCAGGTGCTTGGTGCGAAAAGGAAATGGCTCACTGTCCCAATGTCACACAAACCTGCGGTAGTTGAAGGTGCTGCCGAAGCAGCGCTACTGTCAAATTATCCTTTGTCAAAATGATTTGATTAGTGACAGTATTGTCATGGCAGTCTGACTGACAGTAATAACGGTTCACATGGTGACAGTATTTGATTGAGATAGTTGATAAACTCTCACAATTATTTATTAAATGTTTTGATATTTTTAAATATTGTGTTTACCAAAATGTTGGCGAAAGTACTGATCAGTTTAGAAGTTTAAATTTTAAGTTAAAAGTGTTTGTTAAAAAAGGTATGATATGTTACATAAAAATCTCTATAAAACAACCGTATATTATTTTAAATTTTCTGTTGTGGCCCAAGCAAAAACATGAATATTTGACAGAAGAAGGCTGTATCTGGGTTTTTAACGTTTTGCTTTGAATTCAAAAGTACAAATTTTGCCTTAAAGCTTCGTTGAATTAAACAACTCCAAACTCGAAATTTAAACCCTTTAACTGATCAGAGACCTGCAGATAATTTTCACCTACATTTTGTTGAAAACAACATTAAAAAATATTAAACCACTTCTTAAATAATGTGGACTTTTTAAACGTCCACAACGCGTTTCAGTGCTCTACCAAGTAGCGCCCTTTTGAGATAATATAAATCCGTACGTAACCTATCAGAGAAACTGCAACAAGGAATAGCCGGAGAGATTTTTTTTATTAGCACCACGTCTTACTACCCGTTCTGGGCACCATACAAACTGCTAGACAACAAACTGCTCGACAAGCTATAAAAAAATATTTGGAAGGCTGTGTGGGTCAAGTGGCCGGCACGACTTGGACCAACTGCTAGACAAGCTCAAGTATAGGAGTACAAAGTAATAGACAACCAAGCGATCGACACGGGAGGACCAACTGCTCGACAAACTTTGATATCATCCAGTTAAGAGTGGGCTAAGTGACAACAGTTAATTCAATACACACTTGTCCTTGTTTACACTCAAATAATTTTTTTCCCCCAACCCGTCAGATTAACCTCACACTACTTGACATATTTTTGTGGGGTTTGCTAAAGTAAGAATGTAGGTGAAAATAACGTGAAATAATGATAACCTTATAAAAGAATATCACGAATATAACAGTCTCAATTAATTCTGCAACGCTGGATTCAACATTAAAGGATAGTGAGCGACGGTCTACACGTATGAACTATTTTATTTTTATATTAATAGATTAGAGGTGAAGAGGGTATATTTTAGAGAAAATATACTCGCTTTTTCATGAAGAAAGAGTTGAAAATCATTAAGGTAAATTTTCTTAGCGACCTTTATTAAAACTTGAAATTTGACAACAGTTTTAAAATATTATGTAAAATTAGTAACCGGCAATAAGCGACAGTATAAAGGATTATTGTTTTTTAAACAGATAATTTTAAAATCTAGCCTGTATATTTAGTGCTACAAATTCTAATTTTTTTAGCACTGCGTTATACTAGAGTTACTAACAGTTCGAATTATACGAATATATATATATATATATATATATATATATATATATATATATAAACTACGCTAGTGTGTTTAGGGATGAATAAGGTTGAATTTAGAGGAACTGCACCCGTTTTTTTGTGGAATGAGAGTGGAAAACTATTTAGGAAAATTAACCTTCAGTCCACCCGACTGGGATTGAGCCCCGATCTTCATTTATCAGCAGTCAAGTCAATTTTGAGAGTAGCGCGTTAGACCTTGCGGCCACCGAAGAAGAGGCTACTTAACTCACTGGCCGTTAAGAGCATTCACGATTTCTCTAAATATGCAACCAAGGATTTAGGGAATAGGGGCAAGTTTTTATCTATATTTAAGAAATTTCACAAAAATTCCTCTATATGAAGGGTAAAAAGTTAATTTAACAGAATGTTCAAATCTTTTTCTTGATAAGGTTCCTTGACTTGTTAAATTATATCATTCAATTAAATGATATATTTTCTTAAGGATTATATCATATCGCCTAGGTTACGCTTATAAATATAGTTACCATAATATATAATGATTAAGTAATTAGCTACCGCTAATACCATATACCTTAAAAATAAACTTATAAAATGCAAGCATGTAACCATGATCATGGCTTTCTTCCCTCATTCCCTGCAGTGCTACCCGCGTCGGTGGTCGTATGATAATAAAGCTTCGCTCGCGTATTACATTGAATTGCCGGTAGCAAAGAGACCGGGTTCAAATCCCGGTTAGGTATACTGACAAATTAACAAGTTCACTACACCATTGCGATAGTGATGATACGAAAATATGGGTACATTTTGATATTAATTCAGTGTATCTACAGGGTTTTTTTTTACTAACAAGGAAGTAGGTTTATTTATTTTAACTACGTGCTTTATTTATTTAGTTGTTTTTCCATCGTGTTTTTCTACCCACTCGGATTATAAGCATATGAACTAATTACGCTTATGGATTAATGATGATAATTTATTTAGACAAAGTGAACCCACATATGCATGGAGGGAAAATGGGAAACCATTTAGGAAAAAAATTATCAGTACACCTGGCCAGGACTTGAACCCCGATCTCATCATCATCATCATCGACAATCTAGTCTATTGCGAAAGTTACACCCTAAAAAAAGGTAAGCATCCAATGGTCCGCATCACATGCACCGGATTTACTCTCGCTGCACCCCACAAAGCTAAAATATATTTTAAGACTAGGTTGTCATGAATCTAACAGTCAGATATAATACCAGATGGAGAAATTTCTCTAGCACGCACTGGACCAATATTAAAATTAAGAAAGATTAACTTTGGAACTTATGTTTGTAAATAGTTTCCATAAGCTACCATGTATAAATAATTATTCGCTTCTAGGGCCATTTAACATTTTCCTTATGTCCCCCTACAAACTGATATTTAGTTCTGGCTGTGTAGGGTTTGCTCCCAACCCCTCAACCCTCGCCGACGTTAATATATGTTGGCGCCACTGTGTCAAGTTATTGTTAAAACATTCAAATATATATGTGTCAATACGTGCAGAATTAATGTATTAATCGCATAGTTAAGTAATCGTCTAAACATGAACCTAAAATATCTAAATTATGTTTTACATATTATAGCTTATCCAGGCTCTGGTTGTAGCAATAAATGATTCTACCTGACTTGTATCTAAGCTATACATGATAATATTCTCTAATTTAATATAAATGTATTATTCATTAAATACATTTGAATAGTGTACTTACCTAAGTTAGAGGACCAGCGTGAATATTTTGGACAGCATGCATATGTTTTTTTAAGAAAATATCAAAGTATAGGTACCTAGTGATTTTATATTGTTAGGTTTGGGGCCAGAAAAGATATATAATACAGTCATGCTGATGAGCTCAAAAGTAAAAAAAGTTTTAGGTACATTCTAGCCATAAATTCTGGTAGTAATAACAGTATTTAACAGTTAAAAGTTACTAAAACCATTTTAAGGAATTCATACATCAAGTATGTAAAGTAATGTGATCTTTATATTTCACTTATGATAGATATGATAAATAGGCCTACTTTTAAAATAATATTCACAATTCAACGTTTTCTGGAACTACTTCTCTATTATGTATAAGCTTATATTCTCTTTCAGCCTTCACTTATAGCCACCCTAAATCATTTAAATAAGAAAGAGGGGAAAAAACTACGAAACTTCTTATTTCGAGGCAAAAAGGAAATCTCGCTGTTAGTTCTCAAATATCTTATAATGTTATGTTGTGAGCCTATCAAATAATTACTGTATTTGTTTGAGGAAGACTAAATCTAAAACCCTTTTCCATCAAGCCTGGTCTCATAGCTCCGTGAATATGATTAAAATGTCGTTGGAAATAGAATAATGGGTCATTTTCACACATTTTTTCTATCAATGAAACTTGAGATATAGGATTGTTAAGAAAAAAGAGCCATGTCTGAATCTTTTGACTTTATTATGGCGTGAACCATATTTTGAAATAACACATAGTAGAGGATAGCATTAGAATGCATCCTGAAAGAAATAGGGTGTAATGAGGTGGACTGGATACAACTAACTAAAGATAGGGATAGGTGGCGTACTTTTGTAAGTGCGGCAATGAACTTTAGCTTTCCTAATGCCATAGAATAAGTAAGTAATAACTAAATATTGCGTTAGAGCTAAACGTCTGCGTGGCCAATTTCTCGCTTACCGCACCGGATGATAGCTAGTTGTAGAACAGACGTGTCAAACTCGTTTGATCAAAAAGGTCACATTTAATATTGACAATGCTTAGGGTGCCACATTTCAGAAAATTCTTTATTATTACCATATTAAGAAAAAATTAATTCAAAGTCCTTACTAATTATTACAAAATTAATTTAAGACTTGATTCTTTTTTCTCCCCCCCCCTCCCCCCAGCAGTGTGATTATTCCAAACTCTTGTGTTTGAGTCACTTTTTAATGTTGACAAAAGTGTGTTCCGTAATCCGTGACCTTTCGGGTGTTTGTTCCGTATCATAAGATAAAACAACTCTACACACAATTATACGGTGTCAAACATGGGACACGGGCGTGTAAATTTTACAATTTTTGTTAATCGATCTCTGGTGAGTAAAAAGTAAAAATTAGGTCCTCAAGTGCAATATTTCTCCAAATAATGCCTAATAGCTAAATGTCATAATATAAAATGGTGTATTTCTACAATGTATATAATAAAATGTATCTGGCGACATTTTTATATGGTTCTTAAAAAGGTCCTTGGGCCGCACAGAATCATGTATCGGGCCACATGCGGCCCGCGAGCCGCAAGTTTGACATGCCTGCTGTAGAGCTTTGGTGTACTAGGTCAAAGGTCTCTATAAAGGCAGAAAGTCTTGCTGTTGTATCATCTTGCCCCTAAATATAACAAGGTCACGAGTACAGCACCTGCAAGGACTGATAAGAGCGGCATTTCTTTGAAACCTAAAAGCAAGTCAATTTTTATCTGAGTGTGTGCACGTGTCAGTGTCAGGAAATTATAACCCCAAACAAACGTCACGAGGAATAAACTATAACATTGATTTGAACCCAGCAGTTAATGTATTTATTATATTTTCATATTATTATTTACCTTGTACAATTCTATGTTGGAATAGTACGTAAAAATATTATATTGGTACTTCTGTTATTATCACAAGTCATAACTCACTAATTAGGGATGTATTTTATGGGTTAAATTTTATTGCATGTACGCTATTATTAGAAGCGTTATTGTAAAATGCAGTATATTTAGGCCTTGTGAAAAACATTTGACAAAGAAGTGTTGGTCGATTTTTAACAAATACATTGCATTGTTATTGCAGGATATCTGTTTAAAAATAATTTTCTTCTGGTTGAATAAGCAGGTATATTAATGTATATATATACACACGCACACACTATAAAAGTTGGGCTAGGTAGATGTATGTATACTCAGTATTTTTTAATCAACCCTAGTTTAAATGTTTTTTTAATACGCCTTACACAATATGAACCTTGACAGGGTTGATACGAACTTTTGTTTATCCTAAAGAGAAGCAGGCTAATAAGATAGGAACGTAGCGAGAGGGAAGTGTGTGTGGGGGGAGAGGGGGAGGGTTAGGATGTTCCAAAATCCCACTTCCCACCAAAGTTTTTAATGTTGATAGCTAAAGAGTCTTTAAATAAGTCAGTTTGAGAAACTAATTATCTTGATTTTATTCTGTTTTCCAATCTTCATAGGTAGTATATCATCTAAAAGCATAGAATTTTCAAAAATTCTTCAATTACTTCAAATAGCTTATAGCTGCATCTGATATTAAAAAAAATTCCATAAAAAATATCTGGCAAAGATCCCCCTAAAATTACTTTACGGGCATCCAAGTTTCAAAAGAATTCTGGGAGAGGTTTAAATAGATTCTAGGTAATCTAATTTATAAAAAATGATGGTTGAGCACTATTAGAATAGATTTTAGAAGCATCCATTTTCAAAAATTTGCAGAAGGAGCACTACCCCAAATAGCCTTTTGGATTATCCAAATTTTTTAAAAAAACTCGGAGAAGTCTACACTAAATATCTTGAAAAAAAAAGTGTATGGTTCTAAAAAAACTCTCCACTTGAGGAGCACTAGCTTCTAAGCATCTACTTTTGAAATATTAACTGGGGGAAAGAGTAGAGATAGAAAAGTTCCCAAAAAACCCTTTTTGATACCCTTCACACAAATAAGGTTCCGCCGCCACTTTTTAAAATAATTTTCATACTCTAAGTAGTCCTAATATCATGCCAGAAGCATACAATTTGGACCCCCCTCACCACGCCAAAGAATCATAACCAAACTCTTCCTACGCTCATGAAAAATAGTGTAAAGTAATAGGGTGTCACATGGAAAAGTCAAAGAGACAGATAAATAATATAAAGTCACTGAAATTTTGGATTATTTTTGAAATAATTTGTGAAATACAAAGTAGAGCGCGTTATCAAGTGTAAGCTATAAGTTTTATTGCCCCGTAGTGTGATTTCTTGAGCTTTTTGTGCCAAGATTTTACAATTATGTCTGTTCCCATGTCTGTCGGTCTGTTTGTCTCCCTGGCCACAGATTCAAAACGGTTGAATGGATTTTTTCCAAACTTAATATTTATATTTATAAGGATATTCTTCAAGATTTTTTTAAATTTTCACCCTACCTCTCAAATTAAGGATAGTCTATCAATGAGTGATTGTTTTTAATTCCTAAGTTTTCGAACGGATCTACAGATTTTGCTTAAAATGTATATGTAGAGTCCGTTCACCGTAGGAATTGTTTTCTGAAAGCCCTTTTTCCCTATCAGAAATGTATTACATAGTAGGATATTGGTAGTAAAAAGACCTTTCAGAGAGTAATTCCTACCGTGAATGGAGTATAGGTATGGTTTGCCTAAATAACATTGTATGCTAGGTGTAAGTATCGTTTGACCTCCTAAATAACACTGTATGCTAGGTGTAAGTATCGTTTGACCTCCTAAATAACACTTTATGCTAGGTGTAAGTATTGTCTGACCTCCTAAATAACACACTGCTAAGTGTAAGTATTGCTTGAACTCCTAAATAAAACTGTTTGCTAGGTGTAAGTATTGTTTGACCTCCTAAATAACACACTGCTAAGTGTAAGTATTGCTTGAACTCCTAAATAACACTGTTTGCTAGGTGTAAGTATTGTTTGACCTCCTAAATAAAACTATGCTAGGTCTAAGTATTGTCTGACCTACTAAATAACACTGTTTGCTAGGTGTAAGTATTGTTTGACCTCCTAAATAACACTGTATGCTAGGTGTAAGTATCGTTTGACCTCCTAAATAACACTTTATGTTAGGTGTAAGTATTGTTTGACCTCCTAAATAAAACTATGCTAGGTCTAAGTATTGTCTGACCTACTAAATAACACTGTTTGCTAGGTCTAAGTATTGTCTGACCTCCTAAATAACACTCTGCTAGGTGTAAGTATTGTTTGACCTCCTAAATAACACTTTATGCTAGGTGTAAGTATTGTCTGACCTCCTAAATAACACACTGCTAAGTGTAAGTATTGCTTGAACTCCTAAATAACATTGTATGCTAGGTGTAAGTATTGTTTGAACTCCTAAATAACACTGTATGCTAGGTGTAAGTATTGTCTGACCTCCTAAATAACACTATGCTAGGTGTAAGTATTGTTTTACCTCCTAAATAACGCTGTTTGCTAGGTGTAAGTATTGTTTTACCTCCTAAATAAAACTATGCTAGGTGTAAGTATTGTTTTACCTCCTAAATAAAACTATGCTAGGTGTAAGTATTGTCTGTCCTCCTAAATAACGCTGTATGCTAGGTGTAAGTATTGTTTGACCTCCTAAATAACACACTGCTAAGTGTAAGTATTGCTTGAACTCCTAAATAACACTGTATGCTAGGTGTAAGTATTGTTTGACCTCCTAAATAACACTGTATGCTAGGTGTAAGTAATATTGTTTGAACTCCTAAATAACACTGTATGCTAGGTGTAAGTATTGTTTGACCTCCTAAATAACACTGTATGCTAGGTGTAAGTATTGTTTGACCTCCTAAATAACACTATGCTAGGTGTAAGTATTGTCTGACCTCCTAAATAACACACACTGCTAAGTGTAAGTATTGCTTGAACTCCTAAATAACACTGTATGCTAGGTGTAAGTATTGTTTGAACTCCTAAATAACACTGTATGCTAGGTGTAAGTATTGTTTGACCTCCTAAATAACACTATGCTAGGAGTAAGTATTGTTTGAACTCCTAAATAACACTGTATGCTAGGTGTAAGTATTGTTTGACCTCCTAAATAACACTGTATGCTAGGTGTAAGTATTGTTTGAACTCCTAAATAACACTGTATGCTAGGTGTAAGTATTGTTTGACCTCCTAAATAACACTATGCTAGGTGTAAGTATTGTCTGACCTCCTAAATAACACACTGCTAAGTGTAAGTATTGCTTGAACTCCTAAATAACACTGTATGCTAGGTGTAAGTATTGTTTGAACTCCTAAATAACACTATGCTAGGTGTAAGTATTGTTTGACCTCCTAAATAACACTGTTTGCTAGGTGTAAGTATTGTTTGACCTCCTAAATAACACTTTATGCTAGGTCTAAGTATTGTCTGTCCTCCTAAATAACACTATGCTAGGTGTAGGTATTGTTTGACCTCCTAAATAACGTTGTTTGTCACACGGTCTAGTAAGGTTTTAGAATAGCTTGAATAAGAGTAATCATTCCGACTGAGCGGATTGTGCTGATAGTTACCACCCTTGTGGTTTTTACATCTAACTTTTACACTAATGCGGGATTATTTCATCTTAACTTAGCTCCTTATTCTAACCCATTAATAAACCTGGTGCTAACGCAACATCAACAAAATGTTCTTAGCTTCGATGGTTGATGGTCTAAGGCGTCATTCTCAAAATAGACTGGACTGTCAATGACGGGGATATCAGGCTTCAAATCCAGCCGGGTGTACGGAGGGTGATATTTCATTAATGGTTTACATTCTCCCTAAATGCAAATTAGAGTACATATCTTATAATAACAACATTTCTTCTTTAATCCATTAGTGCAATTAGATTTTTTTTTTTTGTATCACTGTGTCTTTACCACCTGTTCGGGTTATACGCTTATTTACTAATTATGTTAATGTGTTGAGAATGAGGAAGATTAAATTTATTTATAGTGCACCTGAATTTGCGTGGTGGCAGAGTGGAAAACCTTTTAAGAAAAATCACCCTCACTGTAACTGACCGGAATCGAACCCTGATCATAAGCTACCAACTTAGTTTCTGGCAGTTGCTCTTTTATATAATTTTTTATTTCATCTTGTTAGTTCTTAAAGTATGATTTTACCATTTATAACAAAACGTTTGTCTCCTTTCCTCAGATCCGATAACTCGTTTCATTCAGAGAAACATTATTTATTTTAAGATACCATATTGTATGTATCAAAACCTATTATTTATTCTAAATGATAACTAAACTAGTGTTAGAAAATATATTTTAAAGAGTGCAATGTGTAAGTAAATTATTAAAATTAAAAACACGATGGTTTAAGTATATACACATATAAGGGGACCTCACCCTTTTTGGGCTAGTTAAATCTAGGGTGTCAGGAGGACAGAAATTTCTAGGAGGATTCAGACAATCCTTATACCCAACTTTCTAAGCCCATGTTTATCACTTTGTTAGTTTTGAAATAACTAGTCTGTCACTTGAGCCACTCTTAACTGGATTCATCTCGATGTTTGTCGAGCAGTTGGTCCTCTCGTGTCAACCGCTTGGCTGTCTATCACTTTGTCCTCTTATATTGGAGCTTGTCTATCACATGGTCCAGCTCGTGTAGATCACTTGGTCCATGTCGTTTCTGGGTGTCTAGCAGTTGGTCATTTTACAGATTTGTTCTCTCGTGTCGACCGCTTGGTTGTCTATCACTTTGTACTCCTATACTTGAGCTTGTCTAGCAGTTGGTCCAAGTCGTGTCTGCCACTTGACCCACCCAGCCTTCCAAATAATTGTTTTCATTTTGTCTACCGGTTGGTTGTCAATCACATGGTCCAGCTCGTGTCGATCACTTGGTCCGTGTCGTTTCTTCGTGTCTAGCAGTTTGCTGTCTACCACTTTGTCCTCTCGTGTCGACCACTTTGTTGTCTTATCACTTTGCCTGCTCCCCCCGTTCTGATTATACGCTTATATACAGTCAACTCTCGATTCTACGACCCCGGGAATAGCGTCCCTCTCAAAGTAACGACCTTTTTTTGGGGAACCGTGAAAAATGTGGGAAAAAAGGTTGAAAAGTTTAAGGAAATCGGCTGTAAAATGTGTTTGTTGCATTTATTTAGGTCGCTACGTTGCAATTATCTTTGTGAGCGCTGTATTACTAGTAAATGGGGTGGGTCAGGTATAAAAATAGACACCACCTCATCAATGCCAGCCAATAGCACTTTACTCTGTCCACCCCCTCCCAAAAGCAAGACAATGTTTCCCCGCGCGCGACTGCCGCTACATCACGCGGCAGGCTTGCTTTTGCCATTGTTATTTCGATTATCGATTTGGTTACTATTTTGGTTTGATTTTGTAAACAATTTTTGACGACCCATACTGTTGTTTAAAATTGTTATTTTGATTTGGTTACATTTTTGGTTGGATTTTGTGAACGATTTTTGATGACCCACGCTATTTGTTGTCTAAAAAATGCAATTTTTTCGTATGAAGGTCAGGGGTGAACAAAATCTGTTAAAATTCCAATAACGTTCCCTTCAAAATAACGACCCTTTTCCAGGGAACCGTGAAAGGTCG
>JBCFYV010011172.1:125685658-125739086 GCA_039000515.1 Timema cristinae
ATAGCTGGAAACAGTAATGGATGTAAAAAAAATACTATCTACACCAAGGGTTTTTTTAGGAATAAGTAAGGCTATATTTTATAGGAAGTGTAACCGCATTTGTGTCGAGGAAGAATGGACAACATTTGGGAGAATTCCCCTCAGAACATCCTACCGAGATTTGAAACTCATCTCCCAGTCATTGGCAATAGAGTCTACTTGCGAGAGTAGCGCGTTAGACCATGCGCCCACTAAAGTGGGTGAAGCTTTGTTGCAGACCTATATCCCACATCGGGTGTTAAAGGTAATGGATGATAATAACAAGTATAAATCCGCCTGTACCTGCCCATGAAGTCGTCTTTAGAGCGATCCTTGTCCCAGATGGTGACCTCAAGGTCCTGACTCTGGTCATCGTACAAGTGGAGGTCAAACTGTTCCAGCCAGCTGGGGTTCAACGTCTTGTATATCACCTTGCTTTTGTACTTCTCGTTGCCCAGCCTGCAACACGCAAGACAAGCGGCTCGAATAAAACAACCGGATGATACGGGGGTTCATTACTCAGCCGGGTGCGTCGGAGAATGTTGGTTTTTGACTAGCATTGAACATTTAGCGGTGGTGCTCACGTGGTCTCCATCTTACTACCCATCCAGTCTTATCAGATGTAGTTATACTTACTCTATGGCTTTAGGAATTTGCCGCACTACGCCACCTATCCCTATCTTGAGCTCGTTCTATCCAATCCCCATCATTACACCTTATCTCTTTCAGGTACGTTCTAATGTTATCCTCCCATCTAAGTCTAGATCTTCCTAAAGGTCTCTACCCATTTGGATTTGCCAGTCGATACCCTGAACATGGTTCTAAATTATCCCATTCACGCCTACCGTAATCTACGAGACTTCTATCCTAACAACGTATTGTGATGAGTACAGGATATGTAGTTCGTCATAAAGTAACCTCCTCCATTCCTCAGTAGCCTCATCTGTTTTTGGACCAAATATCTTCCTAATCACCTTGTTTTCGCACACTCTACTTTATTTACGTCATGTGGTAAGAAGGATTCAGAATAAGTGTACACAAAGTTGCACGTATGTAGAGCGAAACACTACTTTGGGGTGGGTATCTTCATTAAACCCAGCTGGGATTTGAGCCTCAATATTCAGACGTGACTGACTCCTCTGTCAGTGTGCTCACTGTGGGTCCATGTACTATAAAGTAGGCTATACAAGTCAACACACAACGAGAATGGATGGATGTCAGGAACTTGAGTGAGGATGAAACCCCCCCTAAATGAACCAAGTCGACTCACCTGAACTTGGCGTAAGGATCACTGAAGCCATCGATGTCCATGGGGAGTAGGTTCTTACCCTCCACCAGCACGATGGTGACCACGGAACTCCAGATCTGACTCTTGAGACGGCGGTTCACGTCACACAGCTTGGTGTTGCGCTGGAAGTACTGCAACAACACACTTCAACATTTCTACTAACGGTACTTTATCAAACAATTCAACACACCCACACACGTCTCACTAACTCACTAAACTCGAGAATATACACCAGCCCTCGAGTTAGGAGTAGCCACAATTTCATAAATAATCAATTTATCGGTCCATTAACCGGCCCCGGGGTCCCGGGTTCGATTCCCGGCTGGTAGTTTGGGAATTTTTCCCGAAAGAGGAATTACTCCAAAGCGCCATCAGGTTTTGGTTAATTATTTAAGTGTATCCACTGGTTCCAAACCCTCATACTCCCTATCACCATCACCTCATCTCATTGTGACATGGAAAAAGCCTCCACGGAAAGGATGTACGATTAATACATTCAGACGTTCCCTGGGCAACTGAACATTAGTACTGGTTAATCCTTCCATTACCGGGCTAAGAATTATGTAGCCCGGATGCACATTACTTTTATTATTATTGGTCTATATCGGTATTCAAACTCGGGATCTTTGGCTTTTAGCAGGACGTGCTACCAACAAAGCCAAGGCATCGGATAGTAGTGTGTCCGTAAGGACACCAATACTTACTTCAACAACGTAAATTAATTATACTTAATCTAGAGTTTAATTTTCATGGGAAGAGGACTTTGGAAGAATATAATATTTTTTTCTGTCCACATTGATAACATTTTACCATATTATTTGTGTTTTTATAGGTAGCGAAAAAAATCTATAAAAATAGATGAATATAGCCTATTGAACAATTTAACAAACCTGAATATATCAAACCATGTTGTCTATAAGAATATAAAAATAATGTATAATCTGCACTAAAAAAAGGAATTAATACTAACATTAATATATAAAATTAACTTTAAGATACCAATATACTTAATAATATAATCTCATCTAATATATTAAGGGAGGGGGTGAGACTATATATTACATGAACATAACAAAAATCACCACAAAACTATTATTGGTATTAACTTTATTAAACCCTTATTAATTATTAAACTACATCTACCTGATGATCGTTCATAAACAATATTAGATAAACAAAATAAACCAGAAGAACATAAACCATGAGCTAATTTTAAAATTATGAGTCTATTTAAAAAAAAAGTTATTGATATTTTATACAAGTTTCATGAACTTTCAGTTTCAGAAATATGAACCAAAGGACACCCTCCTCCCCCCTGCCCTCCAAAATGGCTGTAATGTCGATGCTCACAGCGAGAATTACGTATGTAACGAGCTTGATTGGAATATATAATTGATTGTTTTTAATAAATTTAAATTAATAGATCTTAGAGGTGTCAACATCCATGGTTTTAGCTTGGTATTTTAAAGCTTCTTGACTAAAATAGCATGTAGGAACTTTCCTGCCAGAATGTGAATTAAAAAAGTCACTGGAAGCATTTGTATAGCTATAATAGGAAAAGGAAAGTTAAATTTGAAATGCAAGTTCAATACTGGCCAGGAGCATAAGATATTAATAATAATAATATTTAGCACCACGTCTTACTACCCGTTCGGGTTATAAGCTTTTTTTTAAGTACTAATTACGCTAATGGATTAGGAATTGAGAAGGTTGAATTAGAGGAAATGAACCCACATTTGCGTCGAGGGAGAGTGGAAAACCATTGAGGAAAAACCACCCCCAGTTCACCCGACCGAGATTCGAACCTTGATCTCCCCGTCCTCAGCAGTCGAGCTCAACACGACAAGCGCGTTAGCCAACTACGCCACCGAGACGGGTCATAAGATATTGGTGTTTATACTAGTCAGTGAAAGAGGGAAAGTGCTATTAGCCATTAAAAAAAAGGCCCCGTAAAGTGGAACATTAATTTTCATCCTCATTTCTATTTCGTATGTGTGATAGTACTTAGGAGTGCTTAGGTGTGACAAGTTAAGATTCAACCCGCTTTGCCAAATAGCTTCTAATTCATCAAACTGGCAACGTCGTTAGGTGAAGGAACTAACTCAATTCCACGATAGTTAATTTCCAACCATGCTCGATTTAGTTCGGAACCCATACGGCTAGGAAGACGTATTAAGGTGCAAGACAGGGTAACCCTAGTTAACTAGTTCGTAATGGCTCTCCAAGAATGGCTCTTGTTAGGGTTGTTTTCATCACGAATTCCTAATGAGACAGCTAAACATTCCTAGCATAAATCGTGTTGCAAAACTGTTCCAGCATTTGTGCGTAGCTACAGCTCAATCAAAGTTAAATACTCAAATTGAGAGGAAGAGATCGATTCTCTCCCTCAAATCACTCATCATAGCCAGAACTTAATCCCGCGGAAGTCGATAACAGATTACGTCAGTATATTATTTTTTAAATTTTTGTTCAGTATTAGTTTTCATATATTTAATAGTGTTTGGATGAATTGACCATATTAGGATTTCGATGTATTGTTATTAATAAAATTCATATTGAACGTAGAACTAAAACTACAACTAATATTAAAATTAACATAGTATCTACTATCACGAAATAAAATTAACTCTTCTCTAATAATTAAGTTAGCTAATGTTGGCATCAAAATTTCTAACTGGGTTTAAGGTTGAATGAACTGTTGTAATTTTTCTTCATTTCATTAAGTGCTTAACGTGCATTTTCTGAACCGATTGATATATCAGCACAAGACTTTGAGACTAATAAACAGACGCATCATCCAGCTCACTGACATTAATTCATCATCGTAAAAAGGGAAACCGCGTTTAGACATTGATCATTTTCCGGTCATGTCGGAAATCAAACCCGGAACCCTTAGCTCTGTAGAGTGCACGCTACCATCTGAGATAAAGTGTCTGATGAACAATTCAAAAACGGAATGGATAATTAAAGGTCATGGTTTGAAGTTTTTATAGCAAACTTTTTTTAGTCTAATATGATTATTATTATTATTATTATTATTATTAGCACCGCGTCTTACTATACGTTCGGGTTATACGCACTTACGCTAATGTGTAATGGTAGGGTGATTGCGAGATGAAATGAAGGACCTACAGTTCAACGTGGAATCCGAACCACGGTGGTGGCCTGGCATTCCGCACATTCACAAGATGTCTTGTCAGAGGTGATTCGGATATATTAATTCTAAAATGATTCCTTTTTCATCCCTATTTCAGATTAAATATCATATATGCGTATAACCTTAAACGGTAGTAAGACACGGTTATATAAACAATTTTTTTTTACATGACTATTATAAAGTTACGAAAGTTAAAGTAAATATTGTATAATTCGATCCATAAATGTAGAAGCGATGTCATATATATTAAAACTTATTTATAGTAGTAGTTGGAACTACGGTAATTCAAAATGTCAAGTTTCAATACTTGAAATTTATCCTTGAAAATTGTTTTTTGTTCGAACTGTTATTCAAGAATCATTTCCCAAATGAATTCCTTGTTCATCTTTAGTTACGCTGAGACAACTTAGATGCAAAGACAACCACCTACTCTTGCTTTTATGCAGTACATAATAATGGATGTACGTGATCAGGCAGGTTATAAATACACAGCTAATTTGGTCGGGCTATAGCTACAGCATGATCGTGTCACGCTGCACATATGATTTGGTCGGGCTATAGCTACAACATGATCGTGTCACCCTGCACATATGATTTGGTCGGGCTATAGCTACAACATGATCGTGTCACCCTGCACATATGATTTGGTCGGGCTATAGCTACAGCATGATCGTGTCACGCTGCACAGATGATTTGGTCGGGCTATTGCTACATGATCGTGTCACGCTGCACATATGATTTGGTCGGGCTATAGCTACAACATGATCGTGTCACCCTGCACATATGATTTGGTCGGGCTATAGCTACAACATGATCGTGTCACGCTGCACATATGATTTGGTCGGGCTATAGCTACAACATGATCGTGTCACCCTGACAAAAAGATTTGGTCGGGCTATAGCTACAACATGATCGTGTCACGCTGCACAGATGATTTGGTCGGGATATAGCTACAATATGATCGTGTCACCCTGCACATATGATTTGGTCGGGCTATAGCTACAACATGATCGTGTCACCCTGCACATATGATTTGGTCGGGCTATAGCTACAACATGATCGTGTCACCCTGACAAAAAGATTTGGTCGGGCTATAGCTACAACATGATCGTGTCACCCTGCATATATGATTTGGTCGGGCTATAGCTACAACATGATCGTGTCACGCTGCACATATGATTTGGTCGGGCTATAGCTACATGATCGTGTCACCCTGCACATATGATTTGGTCGGGCTATAGCTACAGCATGATCGTGTCACGCTGCACAGATGATTTGGTCGGGCTATAGCTACATGATCGTGTCACGCTGCACATATGATTTGGTCGGGCTATAGCTACATGATCGTGTCACCCTGCACATATGATTTGGTCAGGCTATAGCTACAACATGATCGTGTCACGCTGCACATATGATTTGGTCGGGCTATAGCTACATGATCGTGTCACCCTGCACATATGATTTGGTCGGGCTATAGCTACAGCATGATCGTGTCACGCTGCACAGATGATTTGGTCGGGCTATAGCTACATGATCGTGTCACGCTGCACATATGATTTGGTCGGGCTATAGCTACATGATCATGTCACCCTGCACATATGATTTGGTCGGGCTATAGCTACAGCATGATCGTGTCACGCTGCACAGATGATTTGGTCGGGTTATAGCTACATGATCGTGTCACCCTGCACATATGATTTGGTCGGGCTATAGCTACAGCATGATCGTGTCACGCTGCACAGATGATTTGGTCGGGCTATAGCTACATGATCGTGTCACCCTGCACATATGATTTGGTCGGGCTATAGCTACATGATCGTGTCACCCTACACATATGATTTGGTCGGGCTATAGCTACAACATGATCGTGACACGGTGCACATATGATTTGGTCGGGCTATAGCTACAACACGGTCGTTTCTACTCTCAGAGAAGGCGAATGAATGACCCGTGACACTTCATTGGAAATGAGAGTGGAATTCGACTGACAATTTGTGCGGGGACCATTACGCGACAGGATCCCCTAGAGTGGACAGAAGAATAAAGGTCGATAAAGACAGAACTTAAGCTGACAAATTGAACTTTAGAAGGATGTATACAGTCTTGCCTAATGGAATGAAGGTTGACACAAGGGATTTGTATTGTTATTTGGTGTTTAAAGGCTTTTCAAAATGAGGGGCTATTAACAACAAGAATGGTTTTACTGGTGCTTTTAACACTAAGGCTATTAATGGCTTATTCTAAGTGGTAGACATCGGAAGAGTAGTTTAGATAAGTGTCCCTACTATAGTGTGGAGAGAGGATGGAAAAACCACACTGATAAATGATATAGGGAAAACCACCCCTCTCAGTTCACCCGGTCGAGATTCGAACTTAGCGACCTCCTTCTCTAAAACAATCCAGTCTATTTTTTCAAGACTGACACCTTATCCCCTTGTGACCATCGTTACAGGCATCGTTCTATTTAGGTAATTGAAAAATGCCACCGATTAACACAACCACTAACGATTATTAAACCGATACAGTAACTGTTAGTAAACAATAATACGTAATATTTAAACAGTACCATTTAAAACAATTATCAAATGCTCTACAATAAATCTATTATTAATAAAAACAAGCTCTTGATAGCGTTAAAAACATTTGCTGGGGAAATAAAACTTGATACACGGTCTCCAAAGCAGTCAGGTTTGATATTTTGATTGAAAAAAGGGTTTTTATCTTTTCGTACAGTTTAACAGCAATAAATTCAACTGACACATCCATATGACACAGACAAAAATATTAAAATTATATATTATACCTACTTACTGAGTTAAGTCAAAATAGATATATCATAGTGAATACATATTTTGAGTAATTTGAATTCGTCCCGAACATTGATAAATGCTTTTTATTTAAATTAATAATTACAAAACTAACTATATTTTTCATATCTCATTTAATTAAAAGACAAATCTATTCCACCCTTAGGTAAGCATTAACATTATACATTCCTGATGATGTTGCTCGTATAGAAACATGTTGAAAATTTCATGTTGCAAACTCGTCATATGCCACAACTAGAAGAAAGGGAATAAAATATCTCAAAAATGTCTTAAACAGTGTTCTATGTGTGTGTTTTACTTACCCTCACTTGACTTAACTATTTTTTATTTGCGGTAAAATATCTATTTTTAAGTTTTTAATGAAAATTTTAACCATTTTAACTACCCATCGTTATTTTATGTAATTCTTTCATTCTTAAATTTATTTGATTAATCGTCATATAATGTAAAATTGACTATTTGATGTGTTAGAACGACAATTTTTAAGACAGGTACCTAATATATTTTCTATCCAGATTAGGTAGTGACACACCACGATTAAAAATAAATAAAAATACGATTACAAAGTAAGGTCCTAGCAATAATCCCAGAGGTGAAATTTATCATAGCTAATGTTCATAATGAACAAACACATCCTAAATTTAAGAAAAGTAGATGGTTCTCAAATCTTTCTGCCCTGACAAATTAAATATAGTTGGATCACTTTAGTAAGAACATTAATATCATGTACAAAATAGATAAACGATGATAAGACAACATTGACAAATGGTCAAAATATCCATCTTACAGCTGTAAACTTTGTATTAAATATGTATAACCCGCCTCGGTGGCGTAGTTGGTTAACGTGCTAGTCGTGTTGAGCTCGACTGCTGAGGATGGGGAGATCTAGGTTCGAGTCTCGGTCGGGTGAACTGGGGGTGGTTTTTCATAAATTGTTTTCCACTCTCCCTCCACGCCAATGCGGGTTCATTTCCTCTAATTCAACCGTACCCATTCTTAATCCATTAGCGTAATTAGTACTTAAAGCGTATAACCCGAACGTTTAGTAAGACGCGGTGCTAAATAATAATAATAATAATAATAATAATAATAATAATAATAATAATATTATGTATACTACGGAATTATAGTAAGACGTGGAGTAAAATGTGAAAGTGAGCCTCCCTCCAAGAAAATATGACTACATTTCCTTTAAATTCAACCTTACTCATAACTACTCCAATAATGTAAATACGCGGATAGTCTTAAAGGATCTTGTGACGCAGACATTAAAAAATCATGGACATGCCCAACCTAAAGATAGCTTTGAAATCACTTGGTTAGATCATCGCTGCTCCTTGCGGTTAGATCATTCTTGTGGGAGCTAACCAAACATTCCAAGACCAAGCTTGGGGTCACATTAATATTTCATAGTCAAACCTTTGTTTCTTCCTGCAGGGATAGCCGCGTAGTTAGCACGCCTGATTCTAACTCGCGGTGCCAGAACTCAAATCGCAACCTGGGCCAACCGAGAATGTATTACTCTGGCAATTTTTTTCTCTCACTTAATTACAAGAGAATGCTGGTGCAATCACCTGAAAATCTCCACCTATTATTTTATCCTCTTAATTTAGATACTAATAATCATTCAATATTAACCAACTCAGTGTTTGCATGGTCTAAGGAGTCACTCTCACAATAGACTGGAATGCCGATGACCAGATCAATCTTCAAATACCAGTCCAAGTGTACTATGTTTTCAAGCGTTTTCCTTTAAATGGTTTTCCACTCTCCTTACACGAAAATGTGGGTATACTTCTTCTAAATTAATCTTTCATAAGTTTTAGCATATTAAAGTAAATAATTAGTACATAATAATAATACTTAGCACAACGTCTTACTACCCGTTTGGGTTATAAGCTTAAGTACTAATTAAGCTAATGGGTTAAGAGTTGGGAAGGTTGAGTATAGAGGAAATGGACCCGCATTTAAAACCATTTAGTAACCTCCCCTCTCCAGTTCACCCGAGCGAGATACGAACCTCGATCTCCCCGTCCTCGGCAGTCTAGATCATCACGAAACTAGCGCGTTAACAAACTACTCCCCTGAGGTGGGTTAACGTGCACTTTATAAACAGACCAATTATATCAGAACATGATAATTTCTAGGAGCAAGAGCGAACTTCTACTCCAAAGGAAGTTGTGCTACGGATTTAATTATATCGCTCAAGAAAAACCCGTCAACTCGGCTGGGTTTGAACCCACGAACATCGGGTTCTAAGGCAAGCACTTTACCCAAAGACCGCCGAGGTCAACTCGCAGCAAAAATAGCTTTGTTTCTCTACACTGCAATCCTGGGTAAATCCTTGGCTATACTTTACCAAATTCAATAGATAGTTAAAAGAGAAACAAATAAAGTGGAGGCCATGAGAATGAAGTATTTGAGGAGTATGTTAGCTTCAACAAGAAGAGATAGGATTAGGAATGAAGAGTTGGGTTACATGAGATAGTAGAGGAAGCTAGGATGAGATGGTATGGACACGTAATGAAGGGGAGAGGATTCCAAGAAGATGGATATGAAGTATGTAGTGAAAAGACCGCAAGGAAAATATGGGAGGAACAGGTGGCAGCAAGTGTGCAAGTGAGAGAAGGAGAGTAGAAGAGATTACAGAAGGAAGAACGGTGGAAGGGCAGAGGGAACTGGAGGAATTTTACTAAACAGACCTGACCACAGGCCAGAAACACTTCATGATGATTATTATTATTATTATTATTATTTGAAAAGATATTCACCTTTTTACTCGAATATTTCATCACTGAGGCTAGGAATAAAGAGTTTTTGGTATAAGTAGTTTTTTTTTGGGGTGTGAATCGCATCTTAATACTAGTCCAAGCTATCCAAATATTTACACTAATGGGATAGGAATGAGGAAGATAATAAAGTAACTGTACTTGCATTTGCGTGGAAGAGTGGGAAACTAGTACACACGTCCGGGATTCTGAGTACCGAATCCTGAATCACCGGCAAACCAAACCAAGTAAGGGTGGTGCCTTAGCCCACGTGCCCACCATTGCATGTCCTTGGGTACTGTAGTTAATTTGTATGTCGTATACATGGAAATTAAACGTTAGATACCTTAAATAAAAATAATTGGTTTACGATATTATATTGAATTTCATTTTCAAATCCATCTTTATGTTTGGTGCATTAGGTTAAATACATCCATTATGTTTCTGTGCTCATATTCATCACGGATTGAGATAGGAAATAAATATTCTTAACACAAAAAACAACACATGACGTTAGTCGATAGAAATCTCGAGAAGATTTTCTTATAATACTTTATTTGGACCTCGTAATTTAATGTTTTTAGCACCCGTCTTACTACCCATTCGGGCTATACGCCTATGGAATTGTTAGAGATTAGGAAGGTTTAATTTAGAGGCAGCGCACCCGCATTTGCGTGGAGGGAAAGTGGAAAAGCATTTAGGTAAAAACCACCCTCAGTGCACCCGACCGGGATCGAACCTCGATCGTCCTGTCTTCGGAAGTCTATAGTCTATAGCGAGAGTAGCGCCTTAGAACACGTGGCCACCGAAACTGGTGTATTTGAAATAAAAATTTCATAAGGGAAGCGATATATCTTCTTGTTATCTTTGATTTAAAGGTCAAAAGAGAGTCAACTTGGCCTGTTTATCCTCATTGAGCTTTAAACCTACGATTTCATGATATTCTATGTATTGTGAACGTAGACCTAATGTCAGGTTGAATGAATTAATTATCCTAGTAAACAGGATTTAGGTGAAGTTTTAGGATCTACATAAATAGCCCGTTCTGGCTATACGCTAATGGATTAGGATTAGGTAAGGTTGAATTTAGAGGAAGTGAACCTGCATTTGCGTGGTGGGAAAGAGGAAAACCATTTAGGACCCCCCCCCCCAGTTCACCCAACCGATATTCGAACCTCGATCTCCCCGTCCTCAGCAGTCTAGCGCAGCACGAAAGTAACGCGTTAGCCAACTACACCACCGAGGTGGGTAAATAGCCTATAGCCCGCTTAAGTGGCTGAATGATTTAAGTAGTCACCCTCGTGTTTGATAGGCCTATTGATGAAGGGGAGATCAGGGTTCGAATCCTGGTCAGGGTGGTTTTCCCCAAATGGTTTCCCACTATCCTTCCAAGAAAATTCAGGTAGATTACCTCTGAAATACTTCTTCCTTCTTAGCCCATTAGAATAAACATCACATATGCGTATAACCTGAATAGGTAGTAAATCGCGGTGATAAAAAAAAAAGCTATAGCATGTATCGTTCCTGGTTGCCTCCCATTATTTTTCCATTACTCTATTTTTTCACTGCCGGATCGACATTGGAAGCAATACATACAAAACATTTCAATAAGACCCCGAGGGACTTATTCTTTCGCAGTGATGCATTAACGATTGGAGAACTGAGTGTTGTTCATCCTCCAGAATTAATTTACTTTCAAATTCGTGTGCTAATAGAATAAATAGGTTCAAGAAGTGTACATTATTTAAATCATAACATAAAAAAAAACAATCAACTTTTATATATTAATACACCAGATCAAGTGTTTTTAAGTCAAATTTTGACAGTTGTGTTACATAATGACAGCTTTTGTTCTTATTGGTTTCTTTATTTTTATTGGCTCTATAACATTCTTTGTATGAATATTCAATTATAAATACTGTTTTGTATACACCACGTCCTACAAGCAGTTCGGGCTGTCCGAATATTTACAATAATTGGGTATAGGGACGAGGAAGGAATAATTAATAGGAAACGTCCCAGCTTTGTGTGCAAAATGAGAAGGTAACAGATCACTTAAGTTGGCCCCCCCACCTCCTCAAAATTAAAATTTAAATACAAAACCGTTTTGCACCTATTTTGCACCGTTTTGCACCCAAGTATTACGTTTTGCACCCTAACCCAAGAGACGGTAGGACTGTTTATGTTAAGGGGGGGCCAAGTTAAGGGTAGCCCCCCCACTATCAAAATGTTGGATTTTTTTCATGCCATCTTAAAAGTCCTGTTTTTCACCGTTTTGCACCCAAGTATGGCGTTTTGCACCTGAATAGTTTTTCAAGAAAAAAATAATATTTAAGACGGAAAAAGGTGGGGGTGCCAAGTTAAGTGTAGCCCCCCCCCCCCCAACTCAATGATTGGGTTTTTTTAAATGCCAAAATAAAAGTCCTGTTTTGCACCATTTTGCACCCAAGTATGGCGTTTTGCACCCTAAAAGATTAGCGAGGAAAAAATATTTAAGATACAAAAAAATCAAATCGTTGGACTCTCCTGGTGGGGGAGCAACTGGCTTGCCGTGTGAATTTGTGATACAGTATTGCCTTGTTTTTTAAAGTTATTAATTGGCACCCCATATAGTTCAAAAACACACGTTGCCACTTCCAAAAATCATGCATAGCGGCGGAGAGGGGGGGGGGAGGGCTGTAGGGCAGGGATGTGTGGCGCAGGGGAATGGGAAATATAATGTTACTTGTTACAACAATATTGACTGTAACTTCCATAGATTCTATAATATAAAAGTCCACACTAACTAAAATTAAAGCTAATAAATGTATCTACAATTTGGCCGACAGCATGTAATTAACCTATTATCTCCAGAAATATTTAAAAAACGCTAAACATTTTAACTTTTTTCTATTAGTTTTGGTGGTAGTAAGAAAATTAATGTTTTTAGATTTACTAATGGTAACAACTATAATACTATTTAGTTTGAAATATTTATGGCCTCCCTATCACAAACATTAAGGGGCCCAGAGCTATGAAAACATTAGATTAATATTCCCTCAGCAGATGTGAACATTAATGTAATAAGATAACTTAACTTGTTCAATGGCATTATTGGCTTCTAAAAATGTTATACTTTAATAAATAATGGTGTTTAACACTAAATAAAAACATTAGGAAAAATCTTTTACATTCAAGGCTTGAGAGAAATTAAGTGTTCTTGCAAAAACTTTGTTTTGGAAAGTAAAAAAAGATAAGTTGAAACATTTACTGAACCACATTTCTTACAGTAATTTACAAAAATATAGTTAATTTGCTCATGCATTTGTTATTCAGAGTAAATAGAAAAAATACACAATACAAATAAGAGAACATTATTACTGTACATTAGAATATTGTTTGTAAATGCTGTGTTATAATTCTAAGTTATTACAATCACAGTATTCATCATCACGGGAATAAAGAGGGCTACTGTTTTCACACTTCTGAGAATCATCATTTGGACACAAACACATATCGGTGCACGGGAGATAACTACGCCAACAGGAGCACAATTTGGAGAGACAGTTTGTTTTTCAATACCATTTTATGAGCTCTAATATTTCTAAAGGTGCTGGTGGCATGTCCGTAATTTTCAGGACATAATAACCATTACTAGCTTCCAAACCATAGCCCGGTTCAGGAGATGGTATATTTGGATGAGCAGTAAAATCATTGTTCCAAATTATGCACTGATAAAATATCCCTCAATATAGAGAATTTTAGAGAAGACAACTTTGGTGGCATATTTTCAGATTTCACTTTTTATTAAATATACCATCTTACTTCTCCCACTGTCGTTACTGTAGATCATGGCATATAAAGTTTACAGACAAATTTTTCTATTCCCTCTTCAACACACTCCCAAATTTGATTTGCCTGAAAAACATTATGTGGTAACACAGCCAGTGAAGGCATGAAATCCTGGCAAAATTAAGCACTGACTTTTTGTGGACCCATTACTAGATAGTTAATACTTGGTAATTGAAATATAACAGTTAACAATGCTGGCTATTCTGTTGGTGGTGCAAGTATCAGTGAGGTAACATGAACTGCAGTTATTGGCAAAGATGTGGTTATATGAGAAATGAAGGTGGCCCATGTTGAAATATTTGAATTTCCACTCATGTCTTAACTTACACATTGTGTGCCATCTTGCAGGGAAGCACCTCTGATTTTGTAGATGTCTTCCCTATAAACCATCCCTTCATGTCAGTAATACCAGGGTGGCCTACAGAAATTAGCTGAAGTCAGGATAAGTTTTGAATTTTAGAATCTGTTTGGATGGCATAAAGCAATCTCTAATAACAGTTGAACAGTCAGGAAGGTATATTGCACAGTTTCCAGACGTTTTCCACAGTTGAAGAACTTGTGTACTGTCATCTGCTTCTTTTCGCTGATAAATGGCCAGCGCTGTGGCATGTGTATTTTTTTTCCATTAGAGGTATCTTCCATAAAATCTGCAATGTCTACTGCGAAAAATATATATCAGCAATTGACCATATTTGCAGGTAAATACACTCCATTATTCCTCCAGACATCATTCATATCACACACTGTCATTTGAATCTCATACCTGAGAAGACAGATATACTTGATCGAGAAGCCCAATCCATAAAGCAGATTGACAATACTTTTGTTTCTAGTGGTTTGGTAAATTGCCATTCCTATGGCAACTTGCTGAGGCCTTGCATGTATTGGCTGCATATTGTCAGTACATAAACGGCACACTTGTCTCTCATTGTATGTCATAGCGAGCGTAATTTATGCACTTTCGGAGTAAAAGAGCTTCATCATAAATACACCGCATGTTCACATTCGTATCACTATCACAATTATATATTGCATTGATAGAAACATCTCTTTTTTTTAAAAAAAAAAAAAAGGTATTTCCGGTTAGTTTCTTCGAGCTGGTCAGTGGAATTCAACATCACCAATGTTGTCAATGAGTATTTGCTTTATTTGTTTCCGAGATATCCTAGGATAAACCATGTTGTTCATTGCCCGTATGTTTTCATAAGTGGTTTGGATGACAGTCATATTTATAGCCCACTTTTGTAGACATTCAAGAATGAGACTGATAAATTCAATTTATGATGCAGCTTATGTTGTAGTCTTTACACTTAGTGTTCGTAGCCTGCCCTAGCATTTACTTACATTTTTTGTCCAGCATAGCAAATGGCATCTAACATCAATGACATGCCCAAAGGAGGGGAGGGGTCTGGGTTGAGTGTTTTGCAAGATCGACAGATGGTGACACTGACGTTGATAACTTCAGAACTATTTTCTTTAACATTATTAATTTACGCATTAATTTTCCTTTGTTTTCATTATTAGTGATCTGAATTGATTTCTCTTTGGTTTTTATATGTTTAATAGTTATTGTTTCTTTTTTATGTGAGAACTAGGTTTAGTAAAAACATTAACGTTTTGCCATCTTTTGGTGGTTTGATACAATGTGTGGAGCTTTTATAGAGAAAGGACGCGTAAGAAAAGGTTTTTTGGAGTTTTTGAGTTGGTCATCGGTTCCTCTTTCAATCTTCAATTTTTGTGGATGCAATGCAGGTTTTCGTACTCTGCGTGATCACTAACCTAGTGACAGAGAGTAATGGTTTCATATACGAGTAATCATTTTATTTGGTGGTAAGATGAACTCGGTGAGTTTAATTGTTCTATGTTCTTTAACCTCATATTTGGGCCTGCGTGTCTTGGAAAATTAATGTTCGGGAAAAACGGTGGCGAAAGGTTTATATTTTGAGTATCTCTCCTATTATAAAATAGTTACTTGTAGAGCACCTGTAATGCTACGAGGTTGGGAAGGGGAACGTCATACTTACAATATATTTCCTTGGTATATATTATTTTAATGTTAAGGGTAAGGAGCATTTTTGCATTTGTTGGTTTTATCGCAGTTCTTTAAGTCATCATTGTCATGAATTGTTGTTGGGTATTTTCATTTATGATATTAATGTTTGTGTTTTCTTTATCTTAATTCTTTTATGTGAACGGTTGTTATTGGGAATTTTCATTTATACTATTAAGAGTATAATATCTGGAATCTGTGATGGTCAATAATTATAATCATTAAAGGCTCTCCTTATTCTTAGAGTTATTATATTTCACTGGATATTAATTCCTTGTTCCCCTTTCACCACACATTAAAGAAGAGAGGTGATCGTGCATAAGGGAGTTGGTTTCCTTTTCTGACGAGGTTTACTATGTGAAATATTAATGGTATACCCTGTTTTTCTCAATATTCAGTTACTTTAAATTTAAGAAATTCTGAAAACGTTTCTTATCGTTATCTTAAAAATGCTTGCTGAGCAACAGTCGGTCCTGATAGTTATCTTGCCCACGTGGTCAATGTAAGAACAGAACTATCTTAGTTGAGATTCTTTTATGGAATGTGTTCGACCTGGAAGGGTGTGCATGGGCATCTTTAATACTATAAATCTACCATTTTCCTATATTACTATATTATTATAAATGTTTGATTAATATATATATACAATAAAGCTGTGCATTATAAAACTTATTTCCATTGACATTTAGAATTTAAGACAATTTTTCTCATTAATGGAAATTATTAATTATAATATAATGAGGCGCTTTATATCCCGGACCATGGCTCATTAAGTAGTATTTTTTACATAATAGTCTGAAATAGTGAAAAATATAGTTCTTAGGTTCAGTTAATAGACACACTTTCGTGCTGAATAAAATGTTTTATTTAACTTGAAATGGTCCTAGCTATACTGTTGAGAGATGTAAAATATTTGCCCCAACATATTTTAATCCAAATTTGTAAAGTTGAGAATATTTAATATATTTTAGAATAATTAATTTGAATCTTATGTAGAATTTAAATAACAAATGTATTTTATATTTAAATGTTTGACTTTTAAGAAATAACTATTCACAAGATAGAAAGTATGCTCTAAATATAGTTTAACCTTTATTTTTTTATGGATTTTTATTTTATCATATATAGAGAAGATAGACTTATTGTAATCATGAACATTTTCATCTAAAGATTATTAAGAAGCTTTAAGTTTATTTTCTCCTGAATTTAAAAAGTGGATTTTACAATTCTTTCTGTTTCTGAATATAGATACTAATATTGTTTGAATTATTTTGTTCAAAATTGAATGGCTATACTTTGGGAGTTTGTGTTGATTTTGACACTAATCTTTATATTAACGGTAGTTTATTTAAGAGTGAATTTTGAAAATTACAAATATTTAGAGAAGGCTCTACCAATTTTGTTTAAAATTTATATCGAGCTAGTGTTTGATCTGACAAATAACACTGTACACTTGAGTAAAAATTTATTCTAGTGTAGTTTAATGAAGAATCATTTTTGTAAAGTCAAAAGATTTTCGAAAATGGCTTTAACGGTTTGGTTAAATATGTATTCTGGGGATTTTTTAAAATGACAAATAGAAATGTACACTTGATTTTTAGGGAAAAATTCACTAAAGGGTAGTTTACCAAATACTGATTTTTTATAAAATTTTAAATGTTTTGAAAATAATTTTAATTATTTGGCTCGAAATGGGTATCTGGCAAGTTATTTACAACAAAAATAATTTCATAATGATTGGTTTTTCTTAAACAATAAATTTAATACTAGTGCTGATTACTTATATTTGAACAATTTTAGTTTAAAAAAGAAAAAAATTGAATTCCATTGTCTTATTGACTGTTCAGCTTATACGCATATATTATTATTACTCTAATGGGGTAGGGAGGAGAAAGAAAGAATTTTAGAGGTGATCTACCTGCACTTGCGTGGGAGAGTGGAAAACTATTGAGGAAAAAATACCCCCAGTAGACACGATCGGTATTCGAACATCGATATCCCCATCTCCAGCAGGCCAGTCTAACAGGAAATTGACACCTTGGACAATTCTGCCACTGAAGTGTTTTTTTAAAATATATTTTACAATTTTGCCAAGTGAGGACTATTTTACACGATTTAATAATAACGTATGTTTATTTATATAAAATATATTAATTTAAGTTTAGTTTACATATGATAAATTTTAGAAAATTTGAAATCTTTCAAAAAAATATTTTAATATGTTACTTAAATGGGTGTCTGTTAATTGTTTTTCATGATAAATAAGAAGATATATTTACTTTTAACAAATATAAATAATTTGAGGGTAGCTCACGAAAAAAAAATACTTTTTGAAAATTTGAAATATTAAAAAAATGTTTGGTCAATGTTGTTTGATTTGTTTGATAAAATGATTTTTATTGTACTTAAAAAATTATAGTTTTCCGAGGAAAACTTAAGTGGGGTTTACAAAACTTTAATTTTTCTAAATTGGGGGGTTTACACTTAACTTGGCCACCGAACATTTTTTAACTTTAAATTTATTTATTTTTCTTAAAAAACTATTAAGGTCCAAAACGGTGCTAAATATGTATAAAACGATTTTATATTTACATTCTTAATTTGAGGGTGTGGGGGCTGGAGGGAAGGTCCAACGACTTAATTCTTTTGTATACTAGATATTTTTTTCTAGCGAATCTATTAGGGTGCAAAACGCCATACTTGGGTGCAAAACGGTGCAAAACAGGACATTTATTTTGGCATTTAAACCCCAATCAGTGAGTGGGGGGGCTACGCTTAACTTGGGTATTATAGTTTTTACCATTAGTAAATCTAAAAACATTAATTTTCTTACTACCACCAAAACTAATAGAAAAAAGTTAAAATGTTTAGCGTTTTTTTAAATATTTCTGGAGATATTAGGTTAATTACATGCTGTCGGCCAAATTGTAGATACATTTATTAGCTTTAATTTTAGTTAGTGTGGACTTTTATATTATAGAATCTATGGAAGTTACAGTCAATATTGTTGTAACAAGTAACATTATATTTCCCATTCCCCTGCGCCACACATCCCTGCCCTACAGCCTCCCCCCCCCCTCTCCGCCGCTATGCATGATTTTTGGAAGTGGCAACGTGTGTTTTTGAACTATATGGGGTGCCAATTAATAACTTTAAAAAACAAGGCAATACTGTATCACAAATTCACACGGCAAGCCAGTTGCTCCCCCACCAGGAGAGTCCAACGATTTGATTTTTTTGTATCTTAAATATTTTTTCCTCGCTAATCTTTTAGGGTGCAAAACGCCATACTTGGGTGCAAAATGGTGCAAAACAGGACTTTTATTTTGGCATTTAAAAAAACCCAATCATTGAGTTGGGGGGGGGGGCTACACTTAACTTGGCACCCCCACCTTTTTCCGTCTTAAATATTATTTTTCTCTTGAAAAACTATTCAGGTGCAAAACGCCATACTTGGGTGCAAAACGGTGCAAAACAGGACATTTATTTTGGCATCTAAAAAAACCCCAATCAGTGAGTGGGGGGGGGGGGCTACGCTTAACTTAGCCTCCCCACTTTTTTCCATTTTAAATATTTTTTTCTTGAAAAACTATTCAGGTGCAAAACGCCATACTTGGGTGCAAAACGGTGCAAAACGGTGCAAAACAGGACATTTATTTTGGCATCTAAGAAAACCCCAATCAGTGAGTGGGGGGGGGGGGGTGGCTACGCTTAACTTAGCCCCCACTTTTTTCCATTTTAAATATTTTTTTATTGAAAAACTATTCAGGTGCAAAACGGTGCAAAACAGGACTTTTAAGATGGCATGAAAAAAATCCAACATTTTGATAGTGGGGGGGCTACCCTTAACTTGGCCCCCCCCTAACAAAAACAGTCGTACCGTCTCTTTTGTTAGGGTGCAAAACGTAATACTTGGGTGCAAAACGGTGCAAAATAGGTGAAAAACGGTGGTGTATTTAAATTTTAATTTTGAGGAGGTGGGGGGGGGGGGGCCAACTTAAGTGATCTGAAGGTAACCATTTAGGCAAACCTACACTCAATACATTCTACCGAAGTTCTAGACCCCAATTTTACCATCACCTGTTATACATTCTATTTCAAGAGTGACTCCTTATACAACACGACCACTGACGTGGGCTATGGGGCCGTACTTAAATTACGTAAGGGGTTTGGTTTTCTTACTAAGGGATAGGGGTTTAGGGGGTCAGAATCCATCTCACGTAAGGGGGGATTATCAATGTTTATGGCAGGAGAGAATCGAAAAAGATTTTTTACTGTCAGAAAATTCTGAAATGATTAATTTTATTTCATTAATTAATGTTCACTGTTTTATAGAAATAAAATTAATGTGTCTAAAAATAACCAATCGATTAAAATAATCCAATTTTCAAAATCTAAAAGAATACATAAGATAGAGGGGTGGGGTGGGTGGTGACGGAAAATCTTACGTAGAGGAAGGAGGTGCTCAAAAATCATTTAAAAAAAAGCCTTACATTATTTAATGATGGCCCCTATCCGACTAAAGCTATTATTCAAAACGCGGTATAAAAAAAAAAGAGCCCGAGTGACCAGGATTATACCAGGGACCCCGAGTCGGAGTCGGTCTTGCCTGTAATTCAGGGACTTTCACTCGGCAGTGATTAAAGACGCGAGACCTGTTTTAGAACCAATCTACACCCCCACCCTCCTGGAAACCCCTCAAAGAGAAGGCAATGTATTGGAGATAGCCCTCTTAATTGGACTCATACCCTGATCTAATTGAATTGATTAAACTATCAAGTCTCGGGTTGGATCCGAAATAGTTTTACGTGAGTTGTTCTCTAATCATGTTAGAGGAGTCTATTGTTAAGGGAGGAGGGTAATATTGAATTAAAGAAGATTGTCACCCTTTTTTTCAAGGTATCAGGTTCGTATCCATGTTGGAGACGTAGGGGCACACTTCAGCAAATAAACTTCCTTCTAACATTTAATTTGAGTAAAAATAAACTAGTTGTCATACCCATGGAAAAAAAATGTCCTTGTACAGTCTGATTTTCATGGGAAACTCATACCGCCACATTGGTGGAAATTAAGATTTTACAAATTTATTTACATTTTTAGTCCATGTAATTAATAATGTTAAGATAAATTATACAGTACTGCATAAGGAAGTACTATTGAAAGCTTTCGATGAATTGATTGAAGATTGACTTTATAATTAATAAATAAAGTAAGACATTTATGGAATGTCACATGATAGTGAGTTTAAATCAATGTTGGTGTTTGAAAGTGGGCTTACGGTAAAATCAGGGTTTAGTAAACTCAGCAATAGTTCAAACATTTGGTGAATTATGTACAAATCTATATCCTAATACCTTTTTTATGACATCGTAAACCCTGTCATATCAGAATAGAGAAAGGATATGCTTAGTCTATGAGCCTAGTCCATTAATTTGACGACTAACGTAATTTATATTTATAAGTTAATCTTTGTTTGTTTATTATAGTAGGCTTAGTCTAGTTCTAGCTAACATTATTCATAACATTACTGTACAGTCATTTTCCCTTTTTTTGCTGTATTTGACAAACTATGTCAAGAAATATATAACATTTTAATTATGGCACTGAAATGGTACGCATATATCCCGCCCAAAGATAGAGAAGTTAGTTAATACAGCTCAAACCAGACGTCGCATCACAATGTTGTTTTTCTTTACTCTTCAATAAAAAAAAAGAGTGGAAAAGAGATCAGTCTAAGCACTTTACCATTTTAAAGAAGAAAAATAATTATTTTAATCTAAAAGAACAAAATATTTCACTGATCCCAATTTCACTATTGTCAAATGAAGTACGCAGACAATCATACTTTGATTCAAATTATCGATTAAAGAGTAATATTATATCTAATGTATCTCTAAATGGGCATGATTTGGTCGAAGAATTCGTTGGTTTGACCTAAATTGGCGTTCAAAACAAATTCTAAGCATTTCTTCTATGGCTCAGATTTTTATAATTTTTGTAAATAAGTGTATTTAGTATCAGTGTTCGTTCCTGGTTCAAGCTATTCTCTAAGCGATGTGTTCATGTGTTGATATAGCTCTTGGTTTAAAAAGCGAATGTCTAGTACACATCATACTATATACTACGAGCATATCACTATACTATAAATCCACTTGGCTGACAATGTTTACCCACTTCCTAATGAGCTAGAAACTTGAAATCTGGCGAACTTCTAGCTTCTAGCCTGTAACCGACGGGAAAATTACAAAAAGTTAAAAAATCTTAATTTTTAACCCTCGAAAAAAAATATTCAAAATGTCGGAGCAACTTCAAAATCGGCGCGGACCTTTCTTTGGAGGTCTCTTGCGGCTATACGGTAAGAACTATAAAAAAACGGATTGCACCAGACCTAGATTTTATGATTTTTGGTCAATTTTGCACATTTTCCACAACATTTTTAATTTTCTGACATACTTATGGGATAGCTAGAATCATAAAATTGTAAAAATAAATCAACGTTCAAAACAACTCTGAAATTACATTAGTTTACACTCACTGAGGGTTTGGGGGCGGACCCACAACGAGAAAAGCAAGTATGTCAATATAAAAACGGATAGCTCGAGTCTTGGTTGGGTGCAATGGTGGTAGTATATTCATAACGTGTCTTCGGAGCCTTCTATCTGGATGATCGTGGGTACATTTTCTCTATATTTTTTTCCTAATATTACTACCCGTTCAGATTATACGCCTATGTACTAATTACGCTTTTGGACAAGTAAGGTTGAATTTATAGAGATTGTACCAGCATTTACATTGAGGGAGGGAAGAAGACCATTTAGGAAATCCCAATCCCAGTACACCCGGACGAGGTTTGAACCCTCATCTCTCCAGCACCGGCAGTCTAGTGCATTGCGAGAGTGACGCATTAGACTAAGCGACCACCGAAGTGGGTGTATACGGTTTCTCTTAGCTGCTACTCTTCTTATTCCTTCTTACAAGAATATCGCGATTATTATTATTATTATTATTATTAGCACCGCGTCTTACTACCCGTTCGGGTTATACGCACTTACGCTAATGTGTAATGGTAGGGTGATTGTGAGATGAAATGAAGGACCTACAGTTTAACGTGGAATCCGAACCACAGTGGAGGCCTGGCATTCCACACATTCACAAGTTGTGATTAATACAAGTCTTGTCAGAGGTGAAGTTCACGTCTATTAAACATATAATAGAGAAAAAAACAAGTTTTTCGATCATTCATACTCTTCAGAGGCTGTACAAGCCGAGGACCGGGAAAATTCGACCCTCTTGTAGGTTTGAAAGTACGGGTCCCCCGCCTACGAAGACAGGCGTCGGTGTTTACCCAATCGATAAGTTGCCTCGTGCTGTGGTTGGCCCTCAATTTATATCACGATGACGGTACCGACACTCCGAACACGTTAGTTACACTTTCAATATTCATTTAGAGGACATGACTGTTGACAAGAGATGAGATAAAATTCTTTTCGCTTTCATGAGATAGAAAATAGAATCAACAAATTAGTTAATTACTAACAAAGCACGGGATAAGGTGTAAATCATGTCGGCGGTGACGATAATGTCCAGATTCGAATCTATTAACGGTTGTAATGAGATTGTTCTTCCTGAACTGTATCACATCATACTTCCTTCCACTCAAACGTGAGTGCGTGGAAACTAATAAGATTGAACTAGCCAAAATAACCCGAATAAGTAGCAAGTCGCGCTGAAGAAACAAATCTAGTCCAGGTTATAGACAAGCTCTGAGCGCTCAGAGGGGTTTATCGCGAATAAGTAGCAAGTCGCGCTGAAGAAACAAATCTAGTCCAGGTTATAGACAAGCTCTGAGCGATCTGAGGGGTTAATCGCGAATAAGTAGCAAGTCGCGCTGAAGAAACAAATCTAGTCCAGGTTATAGACAAGCTCTGAGCGCTCTGAGGGGTTTATCGCGAATAAGTAGCAAGTCGCGCTGAAGAAACAAATCTAGTCCAGGTTATAGACAAGCTCTGAGCGATCTGAGGGGTTAATCGCGAATAAGTAGCAAGTCGCGCTGAAGAAATAAATCTAGTCCAGGTTATAGACAAGCTCTGAGCGCTCTAAGGGTTTATCGCGAATAAGTAGCAAGTCGCGCTGAAGAAATAAATCTAGTCCAGGTTATAGACAAGCTCTGAGCGATCTGAGGGGTTAATCGCGAATAAGTAGCAAGTCGCGCTGAAGAAACAAATCTAGTCCAGGTTATAGACAAGCTCTGAGCGATCTGAGGGGTTAATCGCGAATAAGTAGCAAGTCGCGCTGAAGAAACAAATCTAGTCCAGGTTATAGACAAGCTCTGAGCGATCTGAGGGGTTAATCGCGAATAAGTAGCAAGTCGCGCTGAAGAAACAAATCTAGTCCAGGTTATAGACAAGCTTTGAGAGATCTGAGGGGTTAATCGCGAATAAGTAGCAAGTCGCGCTGAAGAAACAAATCTAGTCCAGGTTATAGACAAGCTCTGAGCGATCTGAGGGGTTTATCGCGAATAAGTAGCAAGTCACGCTGAAGAAACAAATCTAGTCCAGGTTATAGACAAGCTCTGAGCGCTCTGAGGGGTTTATCGCGAATAAGTAGCAAGTCGCGCTGAAGAAACAAATCTAGTCCAGGTTATAGACAAGCTCTGAGCGATCTGAGGGGTTAATCGCGAATAAGTAGCAAGTCACGCTGAAGAAACAAATCTAGTCCAGGTTATAGACAAGCTCTGAGCGATCTGAGGGGTTAATCGCGAATAAGTAGCAAGTCGCGCTGAAGAAACAAATCTAGTCCAGGTTATAGACAAGCTCTGAGCGATCAGAGGGGTTAATCACGAATTGTGCAAGGCCACCGTCTATTGTAAGATAGGGGTTCGAGTATCAGGTGGAGAAACACTGGTATTTGTTTTTCACACGTGAACTATCACTGTCAAGTAACTCTCCTCTTTTCCACGATAAGGCGGGTTCACTTCCTTCAATATACCCTTATCTTCCCTACCTCGTGTATTGAGCTAGTGAAAGCACTCGTGTTAAACGTAGACCTACTACTATCCTAGAGATTTCTGTAGAAATAGTTAGGTGTTACAGCAATGATTGACATTTCAGTAGAATCGTAATAATAATCGTATTTCTATTTTTTTAAATTTGGAGCAACCATTGGCATATAACTGGATACATTGTTTCACTTTTAAATATTAGTACCACGTATTACAAACCGTTCGGGTTATACGCTCTTACGCAAATGTGTAATGGTAGGGTGATTGTGAGATGAAATGGAGGACCTACAGTTTAACGTTTGGAAACCGAACCACGGTTGTAGCATGGCATTCCCACATTCACATGTGAAAAAGTCTTGTCAGAGGTGAAGGAAGGGTTTGGCAATCAGAGATAATCTGTGCCAGGACTGAGGATTGAACCCGAACCCCAGCACCATAAGTCCCGACACCTTACCCTAGACCCGGCCAAGGGTCACTCCGTAGAGTTTTTAATTACATTTGAGGGCTAATTTGAATATACGTTTTACAATCTTGGGTGTGCCAGGATAAGGATAATTGAGAAATATACCCAATAGTTATGTTGGCTTTGTAGAGAGTTGGCTGAGATAGGGAGTTATGGAAAGGATATTTAGGGGTGTGGAGGATACGAGGGGGTAGAGTTATGTTAAAACAGAGGGGCGACGGAATAAATAAGGAAGCAGGGGATGAACAAAGGAAAGATGGTAAGCTTTTTTTCACTCTATTTTCTTTTTTTTGCCCCGGAAAAACATTATGTTACATTAGTTTGTTTATCCCGTGTCAATCCTCTCACCCTAATTTGGGTTGTGCAAAATTTTTAATTCCTCAAAAGAACGAAAGGAATTATTTTACATGTATATATATAGAAATTATTTTTTCTTTCAGATAAAATTTCTTATTAACAGAAAATTTAGGGTAGTAAAAAGGGCAGTTATTTAGAAAACTATTAATTTAAAAGTTTAAAATCTACACCAAAAAACAGAAACAAGGACAATAGGAGAACCAATTTTTGTGGGTTCCCCGGGTGAACATAAAAATTTAAAAGATTTTTTATTTAATAATAATAGAGGTAAATAAATTATACCTTACACTAATTGACTAATACATGAAGGGGGTGATGGTTTTGAAGTGTGAACTTTTTCAAACTATCTTTACTGGCAGCCTTAAGTTCATTCGTTCCTAGCCACAGATTTATTGGATTCAAACCCTACTCCTACCTCTTTCAAGTTACTTCTGAATTGAATTCCCCCACCTGGTTTTGGGTTTCCCAATTGGTCCTCCCATTTCATTCATAACAACACGTTCTACCATTACCATTGCGGTGCGTGTCCTGCCAAGGTAATACCGATCGTTGATATTTAAATATCTTGTAATATACATGGGTAATTAAGTTAAGTCATATTAAACTTCCTCATAAGAGTTTAGCACTTTTGGACAAATTCTTTCTCACTTGTTTTAGAACATCTCTACAATTTGTTGGTCCAGTTAATAAGAACCATGTTTCAGACCATACAGATAGCTAAGTGTGTTTTGATGTGGGTCCCAATACAAGAAGACACCTTCAATGTTCAAAATATACGGTGTCAGTAATAATTAAAAAAAACAACAGATGGGAACATAGCACAACAGGACGTGCGTGGGGTTTTAATAAATAACACGACATCCTACAAGTTTAAGCTCGGACCTTTGTCGAGAGCATCCCACCTGCTCAGACGATTTTTCGAGCTTACTGGCGTGGGAGGCGATGTTTGGGGAAATTAGTAGAGAGTTTATTAGATTGGTCACAGCGTTGCGTATAGAAGCTCTGCAGAACCCAAATCCCCTTAGATCTTACTTTTGGGGATACCATTTTAATTGCGCTTAGGACAGATACACTGAAATTATATAATTTGTGACTTAAATAGAGGAAGTAGAGGAAGTGTAGAATATTTGTATGATTTCCTTGTTAATTGACCGCGTTTATACCCAACGTTCGTTATAGCGCAACAAAACGCAATGTGAGTAGGGACGATCCTTAGATGCTAAATGGTAGGGGCACTACAGTTTAAACGTTTGGATTCCGATCCGTTAGATGTTTGGTCCTGCTGGCCATTCCCCACTTCACAATTTTGTCAATAGTGAAGGAAGCCCGTTTGTAATAGAATAAATCTGTGCCGGACTGAATTGAACCCCGAATTCCCAGCCATAAGTCTTAAGACCTTACTACCTAGACCACCAAGGTCACAAATTTATAGTAGATAAGCTGGTATATAGCTACTTTTTAAGAGCACTTTATACTGACCCCTTTGGGTTGTACGTTTATTAAAATATTTATAGCTGATTTTAGGATTTATTTGGGTGGATTAATTTAAGAGAGCTATTATAGCCCTTTTTAGAGGGCAGGAGTCTAACGGTGGTTGGAGCGAAAAGTGATAGGGGTTGTGGAGCAAAGGAGAGGTAGATTGCTAGGGATGTGGATGAGGCAGGTAGAGGGGGGGGAGGATTAGTTTGAGGGTGGAGAGAGTGCGTTACCTTTTTCAGTTTGTCTTGGAGCAGAAAGGGCGAGAGGTAGATGCCGAAAACCATGGCTACCGTGAGTGAAGCGGGGAGTAAAACAGGGCCTGAAGGAAAGGATTAATTTTATTAAAAAAACACGTTAGTATATTCCGCCTTAATTATAATAGTTTTGTTTAATTTAGTAATCTTTCTAACCAGTTCTTAGTTTTTTTAACAATTTGTTGATTTTAAATAGCAGGTATAAAACAAAATGGAGAGTGGATCACCTAGCTACCGCCTCAATACCCCCATTCAACCTCTCCTATTTGGAGTTGTGCACACACCATTTTATATTACCAAATAATAAAACAAAGTGTTAACATTAATTGAGTTATTTCGTAAATTTTTTTAATAGCATACGAATGATTGTAAGATTTTGAAACCTTTCTCAGAGTGTTGATAATTTCAAACCCCTTTAAAATTCTAATAGTTTACAATTATTTTAATGTTGGGTTGTGGTTTAATATAAATTTGTCTTTGGCTACTTTAATTTAGGGATCAAACAAAAGCTCATTAAGAGTTAGATTTATAAATTTTTAAAAAACGGAAAGGCAATAATTTCAGCTTAAATTTGTATATTTTCAAACGCCCACTTTTTGAGACATCAAAACTTTTTGGATCGCTTTCAACAAAATTGGCGTAAATAAAATTATAACAAAATTTTGGGTGTTTTTTAAAATTAATGGAAAGGAGAAAACCCAAAAAAATAATCTTGATATCTCCTATTCCCACTCAATACAATAAGGTTACCACTTTAAAAATTTTTTACCCCAAAATTTTAAAACTTATGAATTACAATTAGGAATTCTCCAAATTAATTTTTTAAAGCATTAGACTAAAGTAACCTGATACCCTTAGGCTAAGGTCAATGTCATTAAAAAGCGAAAACTCTGTGAGTTAATTCTGGTTATGTAAACTGGGTTAGATCTTCAATTATATATTCCATTGGTTTACCTTTTGAAAACCTGATACGGAAATTACCAAACCTAGACATTGCATTTTCCCCAAGTGTTACTACTTTTATGATCTTTGCAATAATTTGATGAGACAAGGGATATTAAAGTAGGCCATACTTTTATTTTAAATACTGGTAAAGAAAATATCACATTTGTAACAAATTAAATTTTTAAAGGACCTGCTTTGCGAATATGCATAACTTGTTGTATTTAAACTACGACCCACTTTCCAACCAATAGAACTAAACTAGTACTCTTCTCTGTTATATTATGTGTTTCTACATTCAAACAATTTGAATTCAATAATTTTTTCTCTTAATTAATAAAAAAAAAACTGTTCAAAGTACTTTTTCGATTTAATCTTCTGGGAAATAGAACCCCATGTGTCTCAATATAAATCAAGGGGCACGACTACGATGCAACTCCAGGCCGGTCCCTCATCTGTTCGAAACATACTACCGGAATTGCCGATGAGAATCATTCCCTCCTCTGATGTATGTGTACTGCGTGTCCACGTCAGGTGTTCTAAGATGGTTTTAATTAAATGAAACAATGGCTAGTGATTATCTATTGGATATGGTCCCGACCCTGGTTTAACCTGACCACCTTACAAACCCAATAATTGATGTCTGCATGCTAAATGCATCTTACTACCTTCCGGGACACATTTTCTGGCGCTAATGTCAGGATAAACATGTAAATTATTTTTCAGGAATTTTTATGGGGACTTAATTTAGGGGAATTATTAGGGTAGCAGTTAGGGTTGAAATTTTTATTAAATGTTTCTTGTTACCTGACCGTAATTCAAAGCTCTACGTTTGTCTGGCACACTGAGGCGGTCAGATTTTTTTAGAAGGGTAATCTTCTAGAAGCTAAGTTGATAGACTTGGGTTGTAGAAAAATTAAAGGTATTTGAATTTGTCCGGCCAGAAATTTGTTTTAAAATTAATAGCTTTGGCATTTGAAAACATATGATTATGAGTAATTTGCTACATTTGTTAATTATACATTTTTCAGTATACTAAATCTTATTCGAAGGTTTTGCTCAATGGGTATCTGAGTATTTATAGTTAATTGTTCACCTATATTTGTAGATGGGGCGGGGTTTCGCAAAGTCTTTAGACTCTCCTTTTAAGACTCTTATAGCTAGATTCATGTTAAAGTAACTTTTAAGTATGATTCTCAGGTTTAAGAGGCTAATATAAGGGCTAAAACCCTCTACTTTATGTATAAAACGGGGGTATTAATAAAAATCTCTCTTTCAAGAGTCTTTTTCAGACTGACCCTTTAAGGGTAGCTACATTTACAACTTTTTAACTTCATTTAAGAAGCAACTTTTGCTTTGGAAATCTCATTGATAAGAGACTTTTTGAAGATTTTCTCCTCTTTAAGGATGTTTTAATAGAACCTAGTTCTTTTAAATTGAAATTCCTTCATTTATTAGCTAGCCTCTTTCACTGATTATGGAGCGAAAAAAATGGTACAGAGTGGGGGTTGGACTGAAAACCCGTAAGAAAAGTAGGTATTGGTCTTCAGTGAATGTGGAAATTAAATTTTATCTAGAAGAAATCAGCTGGGGGAATTTTAGTTTCACCGAATTGGGGGGTGACGTTACTTCCCCTCATAAAGTCTACTTTTTGACGCACAAAACACCTGATGGGTTTGATACCACAAAACATGGTCCCTGAGTGAGCAACCCCAAGAATATCAAGGTCAAATTAATTTGTTAAATGTATAAAAAACATATTAAAGGTTCGGTCCGATTAACCCATAGGGGGCTTTGATTTGAGTTAGTATTATTTCAGGCTCTTTTTTATTATACCAACGGTAATTTTGTTTTGTTTTTTTAGGTCCGTATACTTATAAAGGACCTTCAAAGTTTTTTAAAAATTTTGTATGTTTATTTAAGGGGATATGGGGTTAAAATTTAAGGGCTATGAATATTTGCGCCAAATGGCAGACGACGGAAAACAACACCTGAGCCTACCACCCCTCATAGAATGTCCTGCTAAATTGAATCGCAATCTTTCCCATTTATATTCGGCTCCAGGGGTTTAAAATATTGAAACCGTAAATTTGCATATATATACCTTCACCCAGGTTAAACTCGGAAAAATCTAAAATATTAGATAATTTAGAATATTATTTTAAATTATAATTTCTGTTAAAATTATAAAAAATGTAGGTTAAAATGCACAATTATTTTAAACTAAGGGATACCCGATATTTGATTAGATTGTGAGAAGAGGATAATTGGGGTTATTACCTGGTCGGTCAATAAGGGTTGTTTTATAATTTCACTCTCTCCCAAAATGGGGATAATTCTCAAATTAACCAAACCCAATATTTTCGGTGTTTGTCAATGGTGTGGTCACTTATAAGTGTACTAAAAAAGTCAGCCTATTTAAAAAATTTTAGAGGCCCAACATAATTTATCAAAAATTTCTAGGGACAACTAACGCCCAAAGAGCCTCTAGGTGTTAAATTTTAAAAAATTGGAAGTTAAATTAAATTATCTTACACTGTAGAAATCAAAAACGCTCACACGTTACAACACTAATTACGCGTTTTTAAAATACGATTTTCAAAACATTTTGGAGGAAGGGGTGTAGGTGGGTTATCCCACCCAAAATTTCTAAAAGGGCACCAGTTTTTAAACAAAACGGGAAGGAAAAAATTTTCAAATAAATAAAATCCCGGGTTGTATGCACCTTCTTTACCGGCCTTACCATACGATAATCAAGTTCCACCACACTATAGGATTATTAAAATAAATTTTAGTTTATTGCCAAAAAGTTGTTTAAATCATTTTACGAATAATGAATTAAATTTGGAATTCTTCCCAACAGTTAAACACTCCTACTTTAAACCCCATTGCAAAAAGATAAGGCTTCGGGTATTTAAGCAATAAAGGCTGTTCACCATGGAAAACAGGAGCAATTTACGTAAAAGTTTTGAGTTATTGGTTTCATGAAATTGTGATGAGGGGAATGTCAGGCTCCAAGTTTATTTAGTCGTCATTTTCTTTCAAAACAATTTGTGGAAACCGAAGTAGAGAACCTTTTACAATCCTAAAATAATTAAGTCTTTCCCCCAATATGTTATTTACTTAAATCGTTCAGGCCTACTTGATTTTTAGGCATGACAAAGATAGATTATTGTGTTGTGTGGCCAATAGACGTGTTATTATAAAATTGGTACAGTAAATATCCATTGTGTAAACAAAAGACCTGAAATATGTTATAATAACCGTGTCCCCATTGGACATTTCAGCATATCTCAAATTATATTCCTCTCCAATTATAAACTCTTATTTGAATCTAAAATTAGCCTTCCCTAAAATAGTTCAGTAGTTTTGTAATGACCCCTTTTTCAATGATCACTGTCAATAATATTCTTTAATAATAAAATCTTCATTACAAAGCCGTTATTTACTTACCGTTGAATCTTCTGACAATCTTGCAATAATATAGACTGTCGGATCCCAAACCCATCTTCAATATATCGGCGAGTCGGGCAGCCGAATCTTCAATGATATCAGGCAGATTGTCGGATTCAATCAATCTTTCAATAGATAATGGGCGGACATTTTGGACCACCCCACTTTTAGATAATAGGGGCTATTCAATGCACTCTTTCATGAATAGATTGTGGATTTAATGGAACTTTTCAAAATTCAGGTTGGATTCAAGAAATTTTTCGGAATGTCGGATATGCCGCCTTGTCAATAATATGGTTTGTGGATTCAATCACAATCTTCATGAATACAGCCATTTGTCGGGTTCACCGACCAATTGGCGTTATTCTCTCCCAACCAATATTTCAATTGTCGGGCAATCCCAACTTTCATTAATATCAGGCGTTTGCAGATTCAATACAATTTTGATTTAACGCGTTTTTCGGTTAGGAACTTTCACTTGATCATGGCTTTGTCGGATTCAAAATCATTTAATATATTAGACGTTTTTTCATCTGCAATCTTTAATTAAAGGCGTTGTATTCAATTGGACTCTTTTAATATAGCGCTTAGTGGTCAGCCGCACTTTCATATTAGGTGTTGTGATTCAATGCAATCTTTAATTTATTTTTCGGATGATCCCCTTTTTAATTCGCGTTTGGGCTCTAATACTTTTCTGTACCACAGGGCAGAGTTTTTTTGAGAGTTAATCTTTTGACGCAAATTTTAATCGACTTTGTCGGTTGAATCCGACAATAATTAAATGGGGTTTTGAATTCAATGCTACTATCTTAATATATGTTTGTACATTCAATGCCGTTTTTAAATTTTTGTTTGCAAAACTTTCAAATATAGCTTTTGAATTAATGGAAAATTATTAGCTTTTCGAGATAATAATTAAAAAAATTTAATTAATCTTTATATAATTTTTCTAATCTTTCAATTATGGTTTGCTTCAATGTGATTTTTCATTATAATATCACGTTGTGGTTATTGTTTTCAATATTCAATTTGTTGGTCATGGATCATAATATCGCGGGGGATTTGAACTTTTATTGCTTTGTCGGTTAGCCAAACTCTTCGCGTTTTATTAAGAATTTTCTTATCAGACATTGTGAACAATGGTTTCAAAATTAGGCGTTTTTGAAAGTATTTATTATCAGGTTTTGGAAATTAACTTTGTAATATTTTGACAAGTGCCCAAAATCCATTATTTAGTCGTTTAAAGTTTAATAATACGGGGTTTGGGATTCAATAAAAAAATCAGGCTTTGTGTTCTAAATTTTTAAAAGTTCAGGGTTTTGTCGCTTCAATGACTATCTTTAATTTGACATTTTTGGATTAAAGCCGCAATTTTCAAATTTCGGCTTTGTTTCTGTGCCGAATTTAATAGATAATGATTGTCATTCATATCTTTTATATTGGCTTGTGGTTCTCAACCCTATTCAGGGTTTGATTAATGCACAACTTATTAAACGTTTGTTCTTAGCCTTTTTTAACCGTAATATCTGGTTTTTGAATAAAATCGCTTGCTTGTTGTAGCTGGTATAAATATTTTTATAATAATTTCCATTTTTTTATCCTTTTTCCATAGGGCCTTAAATTCCATGTCCCGTTTTATTTTAAAATTTTTCATTAAATATATAGATAACAAATGTTGGAAATAATACACTAATTTGGTTTGGAAAAACCGGTGTTTAATGGTCTAAATTTAATAAATTAAAACGGTAAGGGCCTGTTAACACGAAATTTTTGAATTGAGTTGGTAAATAAATCAATTTTATCGAGGATATCAGCGGGTTTTTTTTCAGGGCATTATCAATAATTTCGGGACACCGGGACTGACTCTGTGTCATTTGAAAAAGTTTGTCAATAAGGATGCTTATTGAGGAAGACCTTATATTAAGTTCCAACCTTGACTGGTTTGGGTTTGAAATCACCACGAATATTTAGTGACGGGAGAGTGAGGCCATTTTCCCAAGATACAAAGGTTTCCCAAATCTTTCATGTAAAGTACTTACTTAATTAATTTTAAAATAACTTGAATGATGAATGTGATAACCCAAACGGGTTAGGTACTAGTGCTAGGGAATATGTATGACAATTTAGTTAACCTTGGCTATTTTTTTGTTTGATAGTAAAAAATGTTAAAAAACGTATTTTTTGAATAATAATTTCACTGAAGGTTGATTGCTTGAAGGCGCGTATATAATATAGACAACGAGAACTTTATAAATTTCAACAAAATTTAAAATCATTAGTACATTTTTGTTCATCCCTCTGTTTCCTTATCGGCCCGGGTGCGATGCCTGTTATCAAATTCAACGTATGCCTTTTGAATATTCCGCGCCAAACTGTCCATCACCCCGGGAACCAAATCAAAGCACACTTACTTCCTCCCCCTCTCAGAATGGTACAGGCAATCCTAGATTGATGGAATTTCCCCCGACCAGTCTTTCCAGTCAATTTTAAGGTATTGGACAAAACTGCGCAAAAAAACGGCCGTGAAGGGCGTTGCAGTTCATTTCTCTTCCCACAAACTATTAAAACCGTAAATATCCTGGTCCAGGTAGAGTAGGTAGGTGTAAATGAATTCATCAGCCCAACCTTGGATTAAAATGTAAAAGTTAAATGCTCCACGAATGGTTAAATTGTTAAAATTATTGAAATACATTTAAGGAATACATTATTTTACACTTTTATAACTTAGTAAGTTATTCACTTAATGTACCGTCTTACCCAATGTCCGCTTCCCCTTCGGTGCCGCTTACTACCTAAGGACTACTCTCGAGATATTTAGACCTGCCCCGAAAGACAGCTTTCTTGATTGGGCTTAGTTCCTGGGTGGGTATGTACAATGAAGGAAAAGTGTTTTTCCAATGGGTTTACATATCCTCCACACGAATATCAGGTTTGATTTCCTCTAATCAACCTTTATAAATTAAATGTTTCAGTGTTAATTAGTACAAAGGCGTTATGAAATATCGTTTATAAATTGTAGTGATATATTAGGTCCACTTTCTTGTGACAAAATTTGTACCCCGAATAAGGGGTTTATAACACGGCTAAATGTATCGACTAATAAAATTTATGCTTAAAAAATGAATCGAATAACAGGTAAAAAGCGCTTTCATTAATGTGATAAATTGAAGGGTTTTTAAAGTTTATAAAAAATTCTTACAAATGTGGGTAAATCAAAACCATGACGAATCATTGGCTCAGGGATTACAACAACTATCTACAGTGTTTTGATAAAAACATTATTTACAACTTAAAAAGGGCAGCATTTGGAAGTTAATTATTTGTAGGTGAGATGAAATCCAACTTTTTTTAGAATATGAAGATAGTTATACAAACCCTAGTGGGGATTTAAAAAGAGAATCATTCCAACTTATTTTAACGGAATTATTTTATAAGTCCATGGTCCTGAGGGCACATAAGTACTGTTGGTGCCAGAGATTGGTAATCTTCGATCTTTCGTATGATTAGATTATAATTGCAATTAATATCAAATTTATGAGACCAAGATGTGGTTTGCCTAGCTTTGTACTTGTTAAAACTACATGCCAATTAAATCCCTTGACCCCGCAAGAGGGGTCTTGTCCCCCCACATCAAATCCCACTTTAGGGGCGACTTGCAAAAAAAGGTAAAAAACGGCACGTATTTTCCCAAACAATAAATTTCTGTTCACCATAAAATTACAGGGCTTATTTACGTCAAATAGTTTTAAGTTATTAAGTAAATCAAACTTGTGAATGAGGGGAATGCAGGGCCCCCACCCTGGGTCGGGTTTCAAATCCGATTTTATCTCACAATCCCCTACATTAACCCTTAGCGTAAGTGCTAAACCCGCGGGTAGTAAGACGCGGTGCAATAATAAATTAAAAAAATTGTAGGGACTTTCCAACGACAAGTTTTAAAACATATTTTAGTAAAAAATTTCTTAAACGTTTTCCCCCACCTTTTATTATTTGTGTAATAATTAATATTTATATTATTTTAAAAATTGTGTTTTGTGTGTTGTGTGTGGTGCAATCGGTGTATATTTAAAGGGTGTGTGTCACAACATTTGGGGCCCACTTCGGGGGTTAAAACAAGAAACAAAAATGAAATGTTCATATAAAAAAGTGTCCCCCTTGGGGCCAAGTTCCACTTTATCGTTTTCCCTCTCCAAAACGTGAAACTGCTTTTTTTTGGGGGTAGGGAAATGTAAAATTGCCACCTTCCCTAAAAGCAAGCCCGGCCCCCGTTTTGTGGAATACCCCCTTCTTTTAATGATATCAGGCGTTTTTCAGATTAATGCCCCAATTTTCAAAATATCAGGGTTTGTCGGATTTCAAACCGCATTATTTCAATAATATCCGGCGTTTGTGATTCAATGCCGCAATCTTCATAATTCAGGGGTTTGGGATTCAATGGTTATTTCAATAATATAGGCGTTTGTTGGATTTAAACCCAACTTTCAAAATATCAACGTTTGTCGGTTCAAGCCGCAACTTTCAATAATTCAGGGGTTTGTCGGATTTAATGCCGCAATCTTTCATTTTAAGGGTTTGTCGGATTCAATGCCGCAATCTTTCAATAATAACAGGCGTTTGTCGGATTCAATGCCGCAATCTTTCAATAATATCAGGCGTTTGTCGGATTCAATGCCGCATTCTTTCAATAATATCAGGCGTTTGTCGGATTCAATGCCACAATCTTTCAATAATATCAGACATTTGTCGGATTCAATGCCGCAATCTTTCAATAATATCAGGCGTTTGTCGGATTCAATGCCGCAATCTTTCAATAATAACAGGCGTTTGTCGGATTCAATGCCGCAATCTTTCAATAATATCAGGCTTTGTCGGATTCAATGCCGCAATCTTTCATTAATATCAGGCGTTTGTCAGATTCAATGCCACAATCTTTCAATAATATCAGGCGTTTGTCAGATTCATTGGCAGCCTTCTTGTCAACACGTCCGCGAGATAGTCTGGTATTCAAACAGTTTGATAAAATCGCTTGCTTGTCTGTAGCTCGGAAATAAGGTAAAATGGGACATTTGTTTACATGAACTCTTCATAGTTTTTATGTATCCTATCTACCATTGAAGTGGATTCCTCAATTTATGGTACTCACTGTATACCGTGTATTTATTTGTAAATTTTTCACTTAAATATATAGAAAACAACACCTTGTTGGAAAATAAATTTGACACTAAAGTTGTTTGGTTTTGAAGGAGGAGAATTTAAGGTGGTAAAGTTGGTCCATACAATTGTTAATAAAATCAAATAAAAACGGCTAAGCCATGATTCAAAACCGAAAGGTTTTTCACCATATCTCACGAGCTTGGATGAGGAAGTAAACCAGCTCTAATAATGTATAGCTTTCGCTCGGTTATTTACTCAGCGGTCATGGTCTGGTATCAATATTGTCGGTCGTCACATTTCCGGGAAACTGAACTCTAGTTGTATTTGATCTAGTTTTCAAGTTAAGGATGCTATAGTCTGAGGAAGAACCTTATATTTAAGTTCAACAAGTAAAACCGGTTGTTAGCCTGTCAATTGTAAGTTATGAGTTAATACAAATCACTCTCACAAAAGACTATATTTCAGTAGACGGGGAGATCGAGGTTCAATCCCAGTCGGGTGTTCCAAGAGTGGTTTTCGCTAAATGGTTTTCCACTCTCCTTCCATGTAATTGCGGGTACTTACTCTAAGTTGAACCTTCCTAATCCATAACACCTTAAAGTAATTATTACAAATGTGTATAACTCAAACGGGTATTAATACGTAGTGCTAGGAAATAAGTTATGACAACCTTAAGATGAATAACTTTTGTCATGTTGGGTAATTTTTTAGAAGGATTTTGTTAAGTAAAAAAATTTAAAAACTTAAAACATATTTATTTGCAACCTACAATATTATTGACAGCTGCAGATCATATGACTTAACATATAAATATATGACAACTGTTTTAGTAACTTTTATAAATCTAAAACAAAAAAGTTCCTGTCTGTATAAATCAGTTACTGTACAATTATTTGTTCCTCCAAAACTCTGTTTCCTTTATCGGCCAAGGCTGCGTCCTTACTATCACAATGTTATACTATATTTAACTGTAAAAAATTGCTACTTTTTAAATATCCCTGCCTGGTATCACAAACTCCTGGATCCTATCACCGTTGGAACCAAATCTGAAGCAATCTTACTTCTCTCTACTACGGAGTGTGTTTGGACCAGCAATCACAGATTAGATAGGAAGTTGCCACGATCACAGCTTTGGAGTCCGAATTTTAAGGCTGTGACGAAAAGTAGCAGCAAAAAGGAACAGGCCCAGTGAAGGAGCTGTTGACAGATTGCAATTTCGTCAGTCACCGCTAACAAACTAAAACAACAAAAATCCCCACCCGGTCCAGGGTTGAGAGTAGTAGGTGTAAAATGAAATTCCGATCCTGAGCCCAGACCTTGCCGGCCAACGTCAACCGAGTGGAATGTGAATAGCGCCTTAAACTGCTCGACCACTGCTAATGGTGTTAATTTCGCTTGGAAAAATCGGTATATGACACACACATAAAGGAATACATTCATTCGTCACAGCTCATACCCTTCGCCTTCACGTCACTTAGTATATTTAGCTTCGTACTTTCACTGTCCCTGTTCTTACCTGATAGTTCCGCTCCCACTGGCAGCGTTTGCTCGGCGTGTTTGTTTTTACTAACTAGTGAGGTTAGAATTAACAAAATCTCAGATATTTAGAGTCCGTTTGCCCTGAAAGCTATCAAGCTTACCTTGACCCTTTGCGCTCTTGTGCAGCTAATAAGATAGAGGGTAGTATTGTAATCAATGAAGGATAAACAATGTACACAGTGTGAGGATCTCCACAATGTGGTTTTATATCCTCTATCTATGCGAATATTGGTAGATTTCCTCTTAATCAAGTCTATCCTTCTCGCCCTATTAAGATTAAATGGTGAATAATCGTGTTTAAAACGTAAAATAGGAACGTTGCTATGAAATATCGTTTAAAAAATTCAGTTAGTGATATATTTTAGGTCCACGTGTCTCATTGTACGATTGTGTATCTTGCCGCTGGCGATTAGGTGTTCGTTAGAGTATCACTTTCTTTTAAGATGAATGCGGCCTAGTTATAAAATATATTTGCTTAAAAAAATGAATCTAATACATAGGAAAAAATGGAGTTTGTCATTCAAGGATAGGATAGAACGAAATGGTTTTAATTGTTTTTACAAGCGCTTAGCACATTCATTGGGATTGCTAGTACGTGTGATCAAATTTCATTTGAATACCATTACGAATACATTTACGACTCCACCGGGATTCAAACAAAAATATCTCAACATGCTGTTAGTCAGAGCTGGAAACACACATTATTTACAATCTTAACAAGGGCCGAGGCCAGTGTTGGCTAACGAATTCAATTATTCTTAAGGTGCAGTTTTTATGTCAAATAAACTTTTTTTTTTGGGAGAGAATAATAAAAAAATATTGCTTATGACAACCTCTAGTGGCCGGTGATGTTTGACAGATTAAGAGAGATTCAGTGTCCGGGACAGCTGTATAGGAGTTTTAAGGATTACTGTCGTAACAGATACTCCACCCTAAGATGTCAAAAAAACAGGGTTCAGAAGCTACTGATGAAGGGATGTCCCCAAGGATTGGTATGTGGCCCGATCTTTTGAGATGTCAGCCTGGAACCAGTGTTGTACTTGTTGGAGGGGATACCGGAGACGCAGGGTGCGGTCGCCTCCACAGACGACCTTCTAATAGTAATAGAAGGGTATTATAGAGGGAACTTAGAGGGAACAAGTAACCCGGTGCTTGAAGAACTTGACACCTTGTTTAAAAGTGTCAAGCTAAAATTGGCACAAGAGAAGACGACCTACATGCTGTTTGAGGGTAGATTGGCTAGGGATCCGACCATAAAGGTAGGTAGGAAATATATAAGATGACGAAGCCGGTCAGAAACCTGGGAGTGACCCTTGATGAGAACAGAAACTTCCCGGCGCACATGGATTATTAATATTATTATTAGCACCGCGTCTTACTACCCATTCGGGTTATATGCACTTACGCTAATGTGTAATGTTAGGGTGATTGTGAGATGAAATGAAGGACCTACAGTTTAACGTGGAATCCGAACCACGGTGGAGGCCTGGCATTCCCCACATTCACAAGATGTCTTGTCAGAGGTGAAGGAAGAGTTTGGAAATCAGATAAATCTGTGCCGGGACCTAGGATTGAACCCCGGCCGCCAGCACAGAAGTCTGACACCTTACCCCTAGACCACCAGGTCACCAGCGCACATGGAGGATGTCAGTGATGAATAAAATTACAAGCATGGGACAGAGGTGGTTTTTATCTGCCTATGCGGATAATAAGGACATACCATCAGACAATCCTTTACTCCATTGTGAGCTATGGGGTGTGCATCTGGGCTCACAGACTAACCAATGTTTTTCTGGCTAAGGTGGTTCAAGGTCTACAGAGGAACATACTACTGAGGCTGACGGGAACCTACCAGACTGTAGCAACGGATGCACTGAGTGTGGCCCTAGGTGTATGGCCGTTGGACCTCCTTATAAGGAAGAAAGGTGTGGCGTATTTGGTAAAAAAAAAGGAAACATGGAGAAGGTGAGACTCCTCACCACACCTGATGTGACAACATCTAGAGAGGCGGAAATAGCCCTGTTGGAGGAGTGGCAGAGACGCTGGGAGGGAAGTGTGACAGGTGGGAAGACTTATCAATTTTTCCCTAATGTGGTTGAGAGACTAGAGAATAAACACCTCCAGCCATCTCGGGGTCTGGTCCACTTCATCACGGGGAAGGGACCGTAATCAGTATCTCTAAGGAAGCTGGGACTAATAGAGTCGGGGAATTGTCAATGTGGTGAGGAGGGAGCCCCTGGACATGTGGTGCCCGAATGCGTCCTTACGCTAGAAGCAAGGAGGAAGTACCAGAGAGAGATTAGTAGACAAAGTACTGAGGGACCCAATATATTTGGAATTATTAAACCTGATGGCACTGGAAGCGTTAGATAGAGCAAAAACAGCCAAAATAGATATACTTAAAGAGGCACAGGTACGAATAAGACGGGACGTTGACAATGACAATGACAAGAAGATGACAAAGAAGATGACAGCGACAAGGAGGGCGGGATTGACACGGACACTAGTGTGGTCTAAGCGGGGAGTGAGCAGAGAAAAAAAGGATTATTAAAGGGGGATAAGCTGAAACAATCCTTGTCGGGATAAAAACAAAATTAGGTCCCGGGAGGAGCAAGCACGAGCCATGGGAACTAAACTCCAGTATGACAGTGTCTGGAAGAACACAGGGGATGCCCTTGTGATCTTAAGGACAGTTTTCCAGTCGTATGAACAAAAGTTAGTAGAGTAAATATGAACTCTGAGGAGTTCCCTGCACCGTATGACCCACCACCTTGGAAACAAGAGAGGTGGATTGTTGTTGATGGGCCCTCAGAGTCAAGATGGATAGAGGTGGCTGCCCTGCAGCCCTCTGGTACCATCGGGGTGACGGAGTTTACCCAGCAGGAATGGGAATAAAATAGTTAAGTTAGCTTAGTTTAGCTCAATTTAGTAGTTAGAATATCTAAATTTGGGATGAGGGGAACTAGTTAGGGGGTATATTAGGAAATTCAACTGCCAAGGGTGGAGGGAAGGGTGAAAACGCAAGCGTGGTGGCTAGAAAGTAGGTAGGGCACCAACTCCGATAGGGCGCCTCCCCAGGTGGTGGATATGGAGATGCCCTCCTCTCCTGGGCGCTTGGCGGTCTCAGGAGTGAAATCCCGGGCACTGTGGAGGACCTAGCGGGGGAGGGTACCGGGGGCGTAATATACCTGGAGTGGACCAAATGTAACTAGGGGTAGTTAAATCTCAATTAAATTAAAAGTCAAAATCTGTGTTATAATGTTAAAAAGGAAATGAATATTGTAACTCTAAAAGTAAAGGCAAAACTATGTGGAGAAACAGCCCGGATTTAAAGTTTGTAAGATACCGGGCCTGTAAACACTGAATAAAAAAAATGCTTCTGAAGATACATTTAAATAGCTGTAAAAAGCATCATGACATTTGACCAAAAACATTTTAAATTAAGAGAAAAACTCTTAATCAAAGCTCAAAACTATCATGACAAACTAATGAGATTACTATCTGTAACAATTAAACTAGGCCTAAATGTATATATTGAAGTTAAATTGGATTTATTTTGGCAAAAAATTGTTCTTAACCAATAAAAACTGTGAATACACGGCCCTAGGTCAAGTCTCCTCCCCCCTTAAACCCCCGCCACCCTTCTTTCCTCCCTTAACTCGCGTCTTCTTCCATCACACCCTGAGAAATGCTTTTTTGATTATTTGAACAAGTTTACAAGTACCTATTGCATAACTGAAGTTAAACTATTTTATGTTTGATCAAACTTCGTCCTTGAATTCAAACTAGCACTTATTTTTTTTAAACGGAACGTAGTACTAAATCAACCTACCGTGTTATATAAACACTACCATTTTACCGTATGCTCCCTACGGTAAAAATTAGACAAGTGCTCTCCACTGCTGAAATGTGTTATTTACTAAGAGATGCGTTCTAAACAAACAGCTGGTTATGTAAGCACCAGACCAAGTCAAGGTCACACGATCCTTATGTGGGAGGGCCACACATCTGCTTATAGGAACACGCTATGACGGATTACACTACCTTGTCCAGGTCTCATTCATGATAACTAAGATACTATCCTTAGCTCTATATATTTTTTCTATTCCTGCGTCTTACTACTTATTCTGGTTATACATATAAGGATAGCTATTCTAGTGGAGTAGGGATTTTAAAGGCAGCATTTTATAGGTAATCTACCTGCATTTGTGTGGACGAAGTGTGGGAAACCATTTAAGAAAAGCCACTCTCAGTAGACCCGACTGAAATTCCGAACACCGATCTTTGTCATTGGCATGCCACTCAAACACGAGTGTGATGCCTTAGACCGTTCAGCCAATGAAGCGGGTAACCGCTCTAAAATGAAGGATTCAACGCCGAAAAGGAGATGGATGACATATAAATGACATTTCTATTGTTACAATACTAATTCTATTTCAAGAAACAAAGTTGGCACAATTTATTTAAATTTTAAAATTCTCCGACTTTTCCTGGTTTTACAGACAAAAAATGGATGAAGCATACTAGTTTTAGTACTGTGTGTACAACGCTATAAATAAAACTCCTCATAATTTTCATCGTTTTAAATTTAATTCACGACAAAAGCCTTATTAAAGACAAATGAGTAGACGATTGTCGCTAAATAACAGGGACTCTAGCTCCAAATATTATTTTACCGTATGGTATGCATAATGCACCTCTACTTCGTACTTAGACGATGATTGAACAAATATCTGAAAATGTAAATGTTAAACATGTCCCTGTCACATCAAGTTCTCAGACTTTTCCAGGTGCGTATCAACCCTTTAGTACGTTTATTAAGCTGTGTTTTATTTGCATAATTAGTTTGGTCATAAATTTATTGCAAACGTAATTTAAAAAGTTGAAATAAAAATTAGTTTTGTAATAATTATTGTTTATTAAATGATGTTTAAGCATATAAGACCAGGCTTTATAAAATGAAAATAGACTACAATATTTACTAGAAAATCCTATTCTCAGTTTATTTAATTTAAACTTTAAACTTTATATTTTTAATACAGTTTTGACTTACAATTTGTAATAAAACCACTTCAAATGCATATGAGTACATTCTGAAAATGGCATGATGGCGCTAAAAGAGGCCTCGTAAGAGTGTTTTCCTAATTTAAGATGCCATTTAGCCCCGTGCTTAGAATACACTATACATCCAGAGTTAAGAATATGCCATCGATATACTTGAATAGGGCGATCGAAGCACAAGACTACAGAAGAAAGCACACGTGGACAACATGTACAGACACATTCATAAACAAATGACCCTAGTTTCAGTCCAAATACTAATGTATCACCACGTTTTACTACCTGTTCAAGTTAACGAAAATGTTCTAATTATGCTAATGAATTAGGGATAATTATGCTAGTGAGTTAGGAATGATTAAGCTAATGAGTTAAGGATGATTAAGCTAATGAGTTAAGGATGAGTACGCTAATGAGTTAAGGATGATTATGCTAATGAGTTAAGGATGATTAAGCTAATGAGTTAATGATTAAGTTAATGAGTTAATGATTAAGCTTTAGAGTAAATGTACCAACATTTGCGTGGATGGACAGAGTGAAACCATTTAGGGAAAAGACCATTCCCACTACACCCAACCAGGATTTGAACCCCATATCACTGTCATCGGCAGTATAAGTCTATTGCGAGAGTGACGCCTTGGACTAGACGGCCACCGAAGTGGGTACATCCTACTGTAAGCTTGTTTATTTTAACGATCGCCACTGTATGACTTGTACGTGACAGATCCTAAATATGGTTAACTGTGAACGGTTTCCTGTATATACAACGTGTATCTAAAACATTGCATCAAACTTTGGCAGGCTATTCCTTGTGAGAAAATAGAATAATTCACATCAGCAACCAAGGGTCCATCTTAAATATTAAGGGTTGGTATACACCCCTAAACATAGAGCTAAAAACCACTATTGTGGGAAATATTATGAAAACTGATTAAGGTATTACAACGAATCTTTGTATACTACTTATTGAAACCTGTATCATTAATAAACTAAATGTGCTGTTACCGTTACCCACCCCCATCATGTAAAAAAAAAAAGGGGGGGGGGGGGTTATAACACTTTTTTCTGCAATAAAATATGTCAGAGTAATTATTACTAACTTTGACTTAAGATTACAAAACATGAAGTAAAAATTAACAAAAAAGGTGCCTAGGAGAAACTGTCTAGTTTTCCTTGTTTTCGAGATAATCACACAAGTTTGAGCTGAAAGACAAGTGTAAATGCCTGCCAGGTAGGCAACCAGAATCGCAGTGTTACTTCGCACTGCAGTCGCTTAACCATTCTTACCGGCACGTGTGACTATGTACCACGTACTGTACATTTGTTAAACAAGGCTAGTTTGTGTGTAATGATGGAGAGACTAAGATACTTTTCCTTCTTCATAAGTTCCGATGTGTTGCTATTTATCACATGAGTAAGTTAAGCTAACACAGTTCACACTTGGGTGGGATTTTAATCATTACACTCACTGGAGTATTGAAAGATAAGTTAAGAAATACTAACCGCAGTTCTTGTATGTTTTAATTTCTAGCTTCAAAAGCAGATTCATAGCAAGTGTTCAAAATAGTGGCCCCTAACGTCATTGCAATAATTGAGGTGGCGTATCAATGACTGGCGTAATCTTTCGAAAACACGGGGTGTTTCTTGAACCTTATCACATGCAGCACCTATCCTGGCTAACAGGTCTTCCTCGGATTCAATGGCTGTCTCGTACACCAAAACTTTGAAATAGACCCACAGAAAGAAGTCTAACGGATTAAGGTGCGGCCGAAGGGAGCACAAGTATTTTTACAGTTTTTATAGAATTGAATTTTTTTTGCCAAAATAAATCAAATATTTCTCCAGTAGCAACATAAAGTTTATTTTTCTACACATGCTAATATCAACAGATCTTGAATATCTGTCAAGGGTGTCCTGGAATGTTGTTAAAACATTTTCTCTTTATTTAAAAAGTGTTTACAACATTCCAGGACACCCTTGACAGATATTCAAGATCTGTTGATATTAACATGTACAGAAAAATAAACTCTTATGTTGCTACTGGAGAAATATTTGATTTATTTTGGCCAAAATATGTAATGCTATGAAAACTGTAAAATTACTCGCGCTCCTTTCTGCCTCACCTTAAGGTAAGGAGAACGTGGTGGCTACGTAACAGCTATACTGGTTGCCTACCTGACAGAAAGGAATTAACACACTTCTTTGAAATCAAACATGCATAATTATCTCGGAAACGGGTAAAGATAGACAATTTCTCCTGTTCACCTTATTTGTTAATTTTTACTTCATGTTTTGTAATCTTAAGTCAAAGTTAGTAATACTTACTCTGACACATTTTATTGCAGAAAAAAGTGTTACAACCCCCCATTTTTTTGATGATGGGGGTGGGTAACGGTAACAGCACCTTTAGTTTATTAATGATCAAGGTTTCAATAAGTAGTATACAAAGATTCTTTGTAATACCTTAATCAGTTTTCATAATATTTCCCACAATAGTCGTTTTTAGCTCTATGTTTAGGGGTGTATACCACCCTTAATATTCAAGATGGACCCTAGGTTGCTGATGTGAATTATTCTATTTTCCCCCAAGGAATAGCCTGGCAAAGTTTGATGCAATGTTTTAGATACACGTTGTATATTCTATTGTACGCTATGGTCTGATATAAATAATCTCGCGTAGGTGACAGGAAATTTATCGGCTCAACAAGTTGTGCCTTTATTAGTTACCACAATTTATTTCACCAATTCAACCCAAAACGTATTTATTACATCTCTGTTGTGATGTTCCTTCATGGTTTAACACAGGTGGTCTAGTTTCAATCAGTAAATCTAGTTTTTCTGTATCCGGTACTTGCCAAAGACTGGGAGGTCAAGGTCAGGATCTCAGCCATGTGTAGGCCTACAGAGGGCGGTTTTCCATGAACAGTCTCCCATTCATAGTCTACACGCAAATGGGGGTATATTTACTCATCCCTGCCCTTATTAGTGTAAATATGCGGATATCACGGACGGATAGTAAAACATAGTGAATGAACCGACCACCCCGACCATTTTTAAACCTCTGCTCTGATGAAGGCACTGGTAAAGGTTTGTGACAATTACCCGGTGGACTCGATCGCTCCTTTCCTTGAGTCTCTGCCCCAACTTCTCGAGGATTCCGCCCTCGGGGCTGCCCACCTCGGTCCCGGCACTGGCCCCCTCGGTCGCCGGTGGAGATGGCGGGGACGGTGGACTGGGGCACTCGGCCAGAGTGATAGCCCGAGGTGGCAGGGGTGACCTCCGGGGCCTACTTCCCCCCACCAACACCCCATCCTCCTCGTCCGAGGGTTCCTCTCCAGACAACCGACACTCCGTGTCAGAGAAATGGTGCTGCGACAGTAGTTTAATGGGGCCATCCCCGCTCTCGGGATCAGAGTCCGGCTCGCAGCTGATGTCTGGGGTGGTACCGCCGCGAGACAGGATGTGGCGCAGCAGGTGTCGTGGCGGCAGCCCCCGGGGAGCGGTCTCTCCAGGCTCGCACGTACCGTCCACACCTTCAGGCTCGTCATCTTTCCTGAGTCGGTCGCTTAGCCTCGCAAGTTTCGTCCTGACTCTACTGCTGAGTGTGGTCGCCTCAGCCTGCATGGCGCCCCATCCCGGACACACGCGCACACTTGTTTACACACGCGCACACACAACACTCGCCCACCACGACCGTCGATGTCTCTTCTCCCGCGAGAACTGAAGCAGGAAGGCGCCCGGCGCGCACGCTCGCGAGAGAAAGCGTGGGGGATCGATGAGTATACCACGTGACCCTGACGTCACTGACTCGCTCCAGTGGCCTCCACCACCACCGCTGGATAATTCATTGCGTAACACGCAAGAAACGAAAATTTATGAGGATTTTTAATGCGCACTTTCTAAACCACAACCGTTCCGAAGGTGTTGTGGGTGTTCAAAATCGACCTCGAAAGTATTTTTTTTTATCAGGCCTCCGTTCAAGTATTCGGATTATATGCAATTATTACGCTAATTGAGTGGGATGATAACGATAGAATTTTGAAGAAATGTACCCGCACTTGCGTGGAGGAAGAGTGCTAAACCATTTAGGAAAAAAACATACTCATAGCACACCCAGCCGGGAGATAAATCCGTAACTGTCTTTTACTAGACAAAATGAGTTTGTTATTATATTTATCTTGTGAATGTGGGGAATGCCAGGCCTACACCGTGGTTCGGATTCCACGTTAAACTGTAGGTCCTCCATTTCATCTCACAATCACCCTACCATTACACATTAGCGTAAGTGCGTATAACCCGAACGGGTAGTAAGACGCGCTGATGATAATAATAATAATAATATTATTATATTTAAACCACGTACTCACCAATGCGGATAACGTGCCTGGACTTTGATGACTCATAAATGATCAAACAATTAATATGATACTCTAATACAAATTTGAGTTAAAAACATAAATATATGAACAGAAACTCGTAATTAATAAATGAATACATTTTTTCAAAACTTTTTTTGGTCAAAATAAATCAAATATTGCTCCAGCAGAAACACAACAAAGTTTAATTTTCTTCGTGTGGTGATATCAACAGTTGTTTAATATTCCCTATGAGCTTAGCGTCATTAGATGATAAACTTTTTAAATGAAGAAAAATAGTCATCATTAAATTCAAGGACACTCTTGACACATGTTGAGGTTATCATGTGAAGAAAATAAAACTCTATATTTCTATTGGAGAATTATTTGGTTTATTTTGACAAAAAAAAAGTTTTGCTATAAAAACTGCAAACACACTGGCCTTTTCTCACGTTCTCTATACGCCCACCTTAATAATACATTCCTTAATACATTCCATCTCTGTCTGAGGGTCGCCCAATGATTTATTCACATCAAGTAGGACACCTACCAGAATAAATATCTTGCCACGATACAGTTTTAAGCACGCACATTAAAATAACACACAACTTCAAAAACAATTTAACTTATAAACGTAATACAATAAAACATTGTATAGGGCCTTGGTAAGATCTAAACTAGACTACGGCAGTTTTGTTTATGCATCAGCGAGACCTTCGGCGTTAAAGATGCTGGCTAGTGTCCATCATGTGCGTATACAACTGGCTAATATTGCTTTTCATACCAGTCTAGTGGTCAATATATGTGCCGATATCGGCGAGACCCCACTTCTTTGACGGCGGTCATATCTTCTGGTATCTTACGTGCTGAAACTGCATTGCATGCCAGAGCAAGTTGTCTACCGTCCTGTGTTTCATCCATATAATCGTGTCTTGTATGAAACCAAATGGCGTAGTACAAGGCTGGTTGGGATCAGGATGTTATCGGTTTTCGACACGTGGGGGGTAGTCCTGCCAAAGGCTATCCCCACATCACCAGGTCGAGTTTCTCCCTGGAAGATACGCCTACCTCAATGCCATTTTGATCTTGCCAAGTTCCCTAACTCATTTCCTCCCAATATTGTAATTAGTACATAGCGTATAAACCGAACGGGTAGTAAGATGCGTTGCTACAAAAATAATCAATGTTGACCTAAAAAAAAGTGTTTTTTAAAAGTTCCTTCTTGCCATAATCCTACTATATAATATGAATATAATCCCTGTTATCGTCAAAATGAGGAGACACAGTGGTTGGTGCGATTAAGAGATTTGGTGCTCAGGCATGGTTCATCTCAGACCGGGGTGACCTTGCACCAACTTTCCCCTTGTCTGTGCACCACTAAATAAACCAGATTATTAGGTGCTAAAAGCTCCTTGTACTGTTAAGTCCCCCCATACACCCGTTAAATGTTCTAGTGAGGCGTGGGGAGGAGGGTAATTTAATGCTGTGGGGTAATTTAATGCTGTGGGGTCATTGGGGGCTTAACCGGCCAGGAGCCTGGGCTGGGTCAGTGTAAGTGTGTAATAATACCAAGTTGTAGTCCTAATGTCGTTATAAAAACAACATTTTTGATAGTTTTGTTGTACACCACGTCTTACGACCCATCCGGGCTATCTGCATATCCACACCGATGGACTAGGGTTGAGAAAGGTAGTTTTAAGAGGAAATGTACCTATATTTGCGTGGAGAGAGAGTAGAAATCTATTTATAAAAAAAACATCAGCAGACCTGACCGAGAATCGAATACGGGTCTCCCCAAGTATCTGCAGTCAAGTCTATTGCGAGTGTGATGCCTTGGAGCAGCGGATGCCAACCTACGGACCGTTGATTAATTTTATCTGGCTCGCAAAAGTTTTAGTAAACAAACAATTATGTTGATTATACTGTATGAGAAAAAAAAAGTTTTTTTTTAACTCAATTTTTTTTTTCAAACAGGGACAAAAAAAATTTGGCTCCCGATATTAAAAAGTTTGCCCTTACCTTAAACCATGTGACCACTGAGGTTAATAATTAATCAGATAATTAATAGATTTGTTTTCTTATACACCGTGTCTAACTATCCATTCACAATATCCACATTTTCACACTACGGTACTTATCTATAGATGAGGACATTCTAGTTTAGAATAAAGTGTACCAGTATTTGCGTGGCGAAAAAGTGAGAAACAATTCTAAGGAAAAATCACCTCCAGTACAACCGACCGAGAATTGAGCACCGACCTCACTCCCTGTCTCCGTAAAACCAGACATGACAAAACTGACGAGTTTTTCTAAGAGCACATGGGTGTGGGTCACTTTTAACTAAGGACTTGAATAATTTTTTTCCTTATCGAATTAGCTTTTTAATTAAAAAACCTTATAAAAAGATAATAAAAAACCCATTAATGTAGAGTAGTCAACATTAATTACAATAAGACACCATATTTATATAACTGCTGAAATTGACACTTGTTAAATATCAATAGCTGAAGAACAAGTGACTATTGGATAAGATTCTCCCGATTGCCATTGGATTATACATTTTTTCCACGACATCTTTTTTTTTTTAGTACCGCGTCTTACTACCTGTTCGGTTGATAAGCTTACCTATGTACTAATTACGCTAATAGTTTTAGGGAGTAGGTAGTTTATTCTTATAGGAAGTATACTCACATTTGCGTGGAGGGAGAGTGGAAAACCATTTTGGAAAAACCACCCTCAGCACACCAGATCGAGATTCGAAGCTCGGTCTCCCTGTCAGCGACGATCTAGTCTATTGGGAGGGTAGCGCGTTAGACCACGCGGCCAACGAAGTTCACTGGGTCTTAGCACCCTTTTGGGTTGTACGAATTATATCTATTTCACTAATCGAATAGGGCTGAGGAAGGTAAATTTTTGGGAAAATATGCCTGAATTTGTGTAAAGGAAAACACCCACCCACAGTACACCCGGTCGGGATTTGAACCCCAACCTCCCTGCCATCGGAAAACTATACTAATTAATGATATTACGTCCAAGCCGTGTGCCTACTGATGCGGATAGCGTAATCGTTAAAATAATTTATAAATATGAACCCGCTTTGAGGTGGCATGGTCCAAGGCTACACTCTCACAATCGGCCTGATATTGCTGATCAAGTAAAGACTGGGGTTCAAATCCTGGTTGAGTGTTTCTTTGTTAATGATTTATAACGCTTTCTTCACATAAATACGGGTATATTTGATCCAAATTTACCTTCCGTATCCTTACAACATTAGCGTAGTTAATATACACGTATGTAGCTTGAGCAGGTGAGAGACGTAGAGAAAAAAAGTTTTTATATATTTTTAGCTATAATTTTACCAGTAAATAGGAGTGAAACAGATCTAAAATTCCAGTTATTAAATTTAAGTTTTGACAGAGATCCTTATCTCCACATCCTTAAGGATGGGCTCCCATTTAATACGGTCCTTACCCACCTTTGAGAATCCATGACACGTTCCTTCATTCGTTATCTTTGGCCGGAAGGAACGAATTTGCATATGAAATAGAAAGATATAGGTACAGAGAGAATTTCTAAGCACGCTAAATATGAATGGGACGGAAAGAAGTGACATTCGCTTACGTCATATATTTTCACAGAAATATTCCGCAAGAAGAAACTAGAGTAAACATACATCATTTATGAGCGAGGACAAGTAGGTCCAACTTAAGAAAACAAGTATGCGCTGCGTGATGTGAACTTAACAGGATTAAATTCAGTAATGATCGAAGTGACATAACGTAGCGTGAGATAGATTCTGAGTATGAAACTGGCACATTCTATTCTGGTCTAGCTAGGTAGGTGTTGTCTTGTATTTAGTATAGTGTCGCACTTGAGGTGTTGTAAGTCTGAGTATGAAACTGGCACATTCTATTCTGGTCTAGCTAGGTAGGTGTTGTCTTGTATTTAGTATAGTGTCGCACTTGAGGTGTTGTAAGTCTGAGTATGAAACTGGCACATTCTATTCTGGTCTAGCTAGGTAGGTGTTGTCTTGTATTTAGTATAGTGTCGCACTTGAGCTTTACTCAATCAGACTATACAACTGTCCCTAAGCCACTGATTCCAGGTCAGGCTCAAGGGTGGAAACTCTAAGATACTATCTGATTCCCGTAGATATGATACCATATTTAATAAAAAGAATGACCCACTTCGATGGCCACGTGGTCTGACGCACTACTCTCGTGGTATACTAGACTGTCAAAAATGAGGATATCGGGGGTCGATCCCGATCGGGCGCACTGAGGGTGGTTTTCCTAAATGGTGTTCCACCCTCCACGCTAATGGAGGTGCATTTAATCTAAATTAAGCCTTCCTAATCCCTATTTCAATAGTGTAACTAGTGCATAGTCGCAAAACTCGAATGAGTGATAGGATGTAGTGCTAAAAAAAAGTATTTTTTATTGCTTAAGTTAATAAAACTCCATATATTGGTCCGTACTCCACTTCTTTTTAACCATCCAGGCAGTCGGGATATTCACACTATTGGAATAAGGAAGGTAGCAGTTAAAGGAAATGTAGGCCTACCTGGATTTGCGTGAAGAGAAATCCACCCTAGTACATCAGGTAGTCATTCAAAATCCGACCTTCCCATCATCAATAAGCCAGACAAGACGATAACGACGTATTTATCAATATTCCATACAATTATATTAAAGTTAACATAATTTAGTTCAAATTCTGTATTTTGTGAACAAATAAATATTAGCAGCAATAGTTACCAGAAAATCAAAATAAAGTTTGATATTAAGAACAATAATTCGTAAAACGTGTTTAGATAATTACTGTATCATTCGTGATCGCTCTAAAACTACTACAGGCGATCATCGAATTGAACCATATAATCTAAGGAAACAGGCTGAGGATGAACAGAGCGTCGATTATATATATATATATTTAAAAAAAACAGCGTTGTGGGAAAACCCATCTTAAGTGCATTTATTCAAGGTCGAATTAAGGATCCCTATGGTCAAAACCCACCGTGATAATCATGTAACCTAATTATTTAATTGATTATAATGGAAACAAATAAATTTAAAGCAACATTTTACTGAAAAAAAGTTCCGACACCTTAAGGTCGGTCGGTAGTGTAAACCTATTTAGATAATGGTTCCAGTTTCGATTCTTGGCATGGTCACAAAATGTATAATTGGTGACGTGTGGGTTTCCTCTTTCGCAGTGATGAATTAACGGCCGGGGGATGGATGTTATGTCTTATCTAGGTTTAAGTTAGTTTACAACTCGTTTGTCGATATAATCAGTCGGTTCAAAAAGTGCACGTTAATTACCTCAAATAAATGAAAGGAATAAAATACTAGACAAAAATGGTTCCTTTAATTATTACTAACCCGCCTCGGTGGCGTAGTTAGTTAACGCGCTGATCCCATTTTGAGTTTG
>JBCFYV010011172.1:125739186-125785274 GCA_039000515.1 Timema cristinae
GGTTTAGAAAAAAAGGGGGACGGGGAGAAAGGGGCTCGAGCCCCAGTCGGGTCTACTGCTGGTTTCCCTTTCGCAAATTAGGATATATTATTAATATTAATATTATTATTTTATTATTATTATTATTATTTTTATTTTATTATTTTAGCACTGCGTCTTACTATCCGTTCGGGTTTATACGCACTTACGCTAATGTGTAATGGTAGGGTGATTGCGAGATGAAATGAAGGACCTACAGTTCAACGTGGAATCCGAACCACGGTGGTGGCCTGGCATTCCCCACATTCACAAGATGTCTTGTCAGAGGTGATTCGGATATATTAATTCTAAAATGATTCCTTTTTCATCCCTATTTCAGATTAAATATCATATATGCGTATAACCTTAAACGGTAGTAAGACACGGTTATATAATATTTTTTTTTACATGACTATTATAAAGTTACGAAAGTTAAGGTAAATATTGTATAGTTCGATCCATAAATGTAGAAGCGATGTCATATATATTAAAACTTATTTATAGTAGTAGTTGGAACTACGGTAATTCAAAATGTCAAGTTTCAATACTTGAAATTTATCTTGAAAAACTGTTTTTTGTTCGAACTGTTATTCAAGAATCATTTCCCAAATGAATTCCTTGTTCATCTTTAGTTACGCTAAGACAACTTAGATGCAAAGACAACCACCTACTCTTGCTTTTATGCAGTACATAATAATGGATGTACGTGATCAGGCAGGTTATAAATACACAGCTAACTTGGTCGGGCTATAGCTACAACATGATCGTGTCACGCTGCACATATGATTTGGTAGGGCTATAGCTACAACATGATCGTGTCACCCTGCACATATGATTTGGTCGGGCTATAGCTACAACATGATCGTGTCACGCTGCACATATGATTTGGTCGGGCTATAGCTACAACATGATCGTGTCACCCTGCACATATGATTTGGTCGGGCTATAGCTACAACATGATCGTGTCACCCTGCACATATGATTTGGTCGGGCTATAGCTACATGATCGTGTCAAGCTGCACATATGATTTGGTCGGGCTATAACTACAACATGATCGTGTCACCCTGACAAAAAGATTTGGTCAGGCTATAGCTACAACATGATCGTGTCACGGTGCACATATGATTTGGTCGGGCTATAGCTACATGATCGTGTCACGCTGCACATATGATTTGGTCGGGCTATATCTACAACATGATCGTGTCACGCTGCACATATGATTTGGTCGGGCTATAGCTACAACATGATCGTGTCACGCTGCACATATGATTTGGTCGGGCTATAGCTACATGATCGTGTCACGCTGCACATATGATTTGGTCGGGCTATATCTACAACATGATCGTGTCACGCTGCACATATGATTTGGTCGGGCTATAGCTACAACATGATCGTGTCACGCTGCACATATGATTTGGTCGGGCTATAGCTACAGCATGATCGTGTCACGCTGCAAAGATTATTTAGTCGGGCTATAGCTACAACATGATCGTGTCACCCTGCACATATGATTTGGTCGGGCTATAGCTACAGCATGATCGTGTCACGCTGCACATATGATTTGGTCGGGCTATAGCTACAGCATGATCGTGTCACGCTGCACATATGATTTGGTCGGGCTATAGCTACAACATGATCGTGTCACGCTGCAAAGATTATTTAGTCGGGCTATAGCTACATGATCGTGTCACGCTGCACATATGATTTGGTCGGGCTATAGCTACAACATGATCGTGTCACGGTGCACATATGATTTGGTCGGGCTATAGCTACATGATCGTGTCACGCTGCACATATGATTTGGTCGGGCTATATCTACAACATGATCGTGTCACGCTGCACATATGATTTGGTCGGGCTATAGCTACAACATGATCGTGTCACGCTGCACATATGATTTGGTCGGGCTATAGCTACATGATCGTGTCACACTGCACATATGATTTGGTCGGGCTATAGCTACAGCATGATCGTGTCACGCTGCACATATGATTTGGTCGGGCTATAGCTACATGATCGTGTCACGGTGCACATATGATTTGGTCGGGCTATAGCTACATGATCGTGTCACGCTGCACATATGATTTGGTCGGGCTATAGCTACAACACGGTCGTTTCTACTCTCAGAGAAGGCGAATGAATGACCCGTGACACTTCATTGGAATTGAGAGTGGAATTCGACTGACAATTTGTGCGGGGACCATTACGCGACAGGATCCCCTAGAGTGGACAGAAGAATAAAGGTCGATAAAGACAGAACTTAAGCTGACAAATTGAACTTTAGAAGGATGTATACAGTCTTGCCTAATGGAATGAAGGTTGACACAAGGGATTTGTATTGTTATTTGGTGTTTAAAGGCTTTTCAAAATGAGGGGCTATTAACAACAAGAATGGTTTTACTGGTGCTTTTAACACTAAGGTTATTAACGGCTTATTCTAAGTGGTAGACATCGGAAGAGTAGTTTAGATAAGTGTCCCTACTATAGTGTGGAGAGAGGATGGAAAAACCTCACTGATAAATGATATAGGGAAAACCACCCCTCTCAGTTCACCCGGTCGAGATTCGAACTTAGCGACCTCCTTCTCTAAAACAATCCAGTCTATTTTTTCAAGACTGACACCTTATCCCCTTGTGACCATCGTTACAGGCATCGTTCTATTTAGGTAATTGAAAAATGCCACCGATTAACACAACCACTAACGATTATTAAACCGATACAGTAACTGTTAGTAAACAATAATACGTAATATTTAAACAGTAGCATTTAAAACAATTATCAAATGCTCTACAATAAATCTATTATTAATAAAAACAAGCTCTTGATAGCGTTAAAAACATTTGCTGGGGAAATAAAACTTGATACACGGTCTCCAAAGCTGTCAGGTTTGATATTTTGATTGAAAAAAGGGTTTTTATCTTTTTAACATTATACATTCCTGATGATGTTGCTCGTATAGAAACATGTTGAAAATTTCATGTTGCAAACTCGTCATATGCCACAACTAGAAGAAAGGGAATAAAATATCTCAAAAATGTCTTAAACAGTGTTCTATGTGTGTGTTTTACTTAACCTCACTTGACTTAACTATTTTTTATTTGCGGTAAAATATCTATTTTTAAGTTTTTAATGAAAATTTTAACAATTTTAACTACCCATCGTTATTTTATGTAATTCTTTCCTTCTTAAATTTATTTGATTAATCGTCATATAATGTAAAATTGACTATTTGATGTGTTAGAACGACAATTTTTAAAACAGGTACCTAATATATTTTCTATCCAGATTAGGTAGTGACACACCACGATTAAAAATAAATAAAAATACGATTACAAAGTAAGGTCCTAGCAATAATCCCAGAGGTGAAATTTATCATAGCTAATGTTCATAATGAACAAACACATCCCAAATTTAAAAAAAGTAGATGGTTCTCAAATCTTTCTGCCCTGACAAATTAAATATAGTTGGATCACTTTAGTAAGAACATTAATATCATGTACAAAATAGATAAACGATGATAAGACAACATTGACAAATGGTCAAAATATCCATCTTACAGCTGTAAACTTTGTATTAAATATGTATAACCCGCCTCGGTGGCGTAGTTGGTTAACGTGCTAGTCGTGTTGAGCTCGACTGCTGAGGACGGGGAGATCTAGGTTCGAGTCTCGGTCGGGTGAACTGGGGGTGGTTTTTCATAAATTGTTTTCCACTCTCCCTCCACGCCAATGCGGGTTCATTTCCTCTAATTCAACCTTACCCATTCTTAATCCATTAGCGTAATTAGTACTTAAAGCGTATAACCCGAACGTTTAGTAAGACGCGGTGCTAAATAATAATAATAATAATAATAATAATAATAATAATAATAATATTATGTATACTACGGAATTATAGTAAGACGTGGAGTAAAATGTGAAAGTGAGCCTCCCTCCAAGAAAATATGACTACATTTCCTTTAAATTCAACCTTACTCATAACTACTCCAATAATGTAAATACGCGGATAGTCTTAAAGGATCTTGTGACGCAGACATTAAAAAATCATGGACATGCCCAACCTAAAGATAGCTTTGAAATCACTTGGTTAGATCATCGCTGCTCCTTGCGGTTAGATCATTCTTGTGGGAGCTAACCAAACATTCCAAGACCAAGCTTGGGGTCACCTTAATATTTCATAGTCAAACCTTTGTTTCTTCCTGCAGGGATAGCCGCGTGGTAAGCACGCCTGATTCTAACTCGCGGTGCCAGAACTCAAATCGCAACCGGGCAATTTTTTTCTCTCACTTCATTACAAGAGAATGCTGGTGCAATCACCTGAAAATCTCCACCTATTATTTTATCCTCTTAATTTAGATACTAATAATCATTCAATATTAACCAACTCAGTGTTTGCATGGTCTAAGGAGTCACTCTCACAATAGACTGGAATGCCGATGACCAGATCAATCTTCAAATACCAGTCCAAGTGTACTGTGTTATCAAGTGTTTTCCTTTAAATGGTTTTCCACTCTCCTTCCACGCAAATGTGGGTATACTTCTTCTAAATTAATCTTTCATAAGTTTTAGCATATTAAAGTAAATAATTAGTACATAATAATAATACTTAGCACCACGTCTTACTACCCGTTTGGGTTATAAGCTTAAATACTAATTAAGCTAATGGGTTAAGAGTTGGGAAGGTTGAGTATAGAGGAAATGGACCCGCATTTGAAACCATTTAGTAACCTCCCCTCTCCAGTTCACCCGAGCGAGATACGAACCTCGATCTCCCCGTCCTCGGCAGTCTAGATCATCACGAAACCAACGCGTTAACAAACTACTCCCCTGAGGTGGGTTAACGTGCACTTTATAAACAGACCAATTATATCAGAACATGATAATTTCTAGGAGCAAGAGCGAACTTCTACTCCAAAGGAAGTTGTGTTACGGATTTAATTATATCGCTCAAGAAAAACCCGTCAACTCGGCTGGGTTTGAACCCACGAACATCGGGTTCTAAGGCAAGCACTTTACCCAAAGACCGCCGAGGTCAACTCGCAGCAAAAATAGCTTTGTTTCTCTACACTGCAATCCTGGGTAAATCCTTGGCTATACTTTACCAAATTCAATAGATAGTTAAAAGAGAAACAAATAAAGTGGAGGCCATGAGAATGAAGTATTTGAGGAGTAGGTTAGCTTCAACAAGAAGAGATAGGATTAGGAATGAAGAGTTAGGTTACATGAGATAGTAGAGGAAGCTAGGATGAGATGGTATGGACACGTAATGAAGGGGAGAGGATTCCAAGAAGATGGATATGAAGTATGTAGTGAAAAGACCGCAAGGAAAATATGGGAGGAACAGGTGGCAGCAAGTGTGCAAGTGAGAGAAGGAGAGTAGAAGAGATTACAGGAGGAAGAACGGTGGAAGGGCAGAGGGAGCTGGAGGAATTTTACTAAACAGACCTGACCACAGGCCAGAAACACTTCATGATGATGATGATGATGATTATTATTATTATTATTATTATTATTATTATTATTTGAAAAGATATTCACCTTTTTACTCGAATATTTCATCACTGAGTCTAGGAATAGAGAGTTTTTGGTATAAGTAGTTGTTTTTTTTGGGGTGTGAATCGCATCTTAATACTAGTCCAAGCTATCCAAATATTTACACTAATGGGATAGGCATGAGGAAGATAATAAAGTAAATGTACTTGCACTTGCGTGGAAGAGTGGGAAACTACTACACACGTCCGGGATTCTGAGTACCGAATCCTGAATCACCGGCAAACCAAACCAAGTAAGGGTGGTGCCTTAGCCCACGTGCCCATCATTGCATGTCCTTGGGTACCGTAGTTAATTTGTATGTCGTATGCGTGGAAATTAAACGTTAGATACCTTAAATAAAAATAATTGGTTTACGATATTATATTGAATTTCATTTTCAAATCCATCTTTATGTTTGGAGCATTAGGTTAAATACATCCATCATGTTTCTGTGCTCATATTCATCACGGGTTGAGATAGGAAATAAATATTCTTAACACAAAAAACAACAAATGACGTTAGTCGATAGAAATCTCGAGAAGATTTTCTTATAATACTTTATTTGGACCTCGTAATTTAATGTTTTTAGCACCCCGTCTTACTACCCATTCGGGCTATACGCCTATGAAATTGTTAGAGATTAGGAAGGTTTAATTTAGAGGCAGCGCACCCGCATTTGCGTGGAGGGAAAGTGGAAAAGCATTTAGGTAAAAACCACCCTCAGTGCACCCGACCGGGATCGAACCTCGATCGTCCTGTCTTCGGAAGTCTATAGTCTATTGCGAGAGTAGCGCCTTAGACCACGTGGCCACCGAAACTGGTGTATTTGAAATAAAAATTTCATAAGGGAAGCGATATATCTTCTTGTTGTCTTTGATTTAAAGGTCAAAAGAGAGTCAACTTGGCCTGTTTATCCTCATTGAGCTTTAAACCTACGATTTCATGATATACTATGTATTGTGAACGTAGACCTAATGTCAGGTTGAATAAATTAATTATCCTAGCAAACAGGATTTAGGTGAAGTTTTAGGATCTACATAAATAGCCCGTTCTGGCTATACGCTATTGGATTAGGATTAGGTAAGGTTGAATTTAGAGGAAGTGAACCTGCATTTGCGTGGTGGGAAAGAGGAAAACCATTTAGGACCCCCCCCCCCCCAGTTCACCCAACCGATATTCGAACCTCGATCTCCCCGTCCTCAGCAGTCTAGCGCAGCACGAAAGTAACGCGTTAGCCAACTACACCACTGAGGTGGGTAAATAGCCTATAGCCCGCTTAAGTGGCTGAATGATTTAAGTAGTCACCCTCGTGTTTGATAGGCCTATTGATGAAGGGGAGATCAGGGTTCGAATCCTGGTCAGGGTGGTTTTCCCTAAATGGTTTCCCACTATCCTTCCAAGAAAATTCAGGTAGATTACCTCTGAAATACTTCTTCCTTCTTAGCCCATTAGAATAAACATCACATATGCGTATAACCTGAATAGGTAGTAAATTGCGGTGATAAAAAAAAAGCTATAGCATGTATCGTTCCTGGTTGCCTCCCATTATTTTTCCATTACTCTATTTTTTCACTGCCGGATCGACATTAGAAGCAATACATACAAAACATTTCAATAAGACCCCGAGGGACTTATTCTTTCGCAGTGATGCATTAACTATTGGAGAACTGAGTGTTGTTCATGCTCCAGAATTAATTTACTTTCAAATTCGTGTGCTAATAGAATAAATAGGTTCAAGAAGTGCACATTATTTAAATCATAACATAAAAAAAAACAATCAAATTTTATATATTAATACACCAGATCAAGTGTTTTTAAGTCAAATTTTGACAGTTGTGTTACATAATGACAGCTTTTGTTCTTATTGGTTTCTTTATTTTTATTGGCGCTAAAACATTCTTTGTATGAATATTCAATTATAAATACTGTTTTGTATACACCACGTCCTACAAGCAGTTCGGGCTGTCCGAATATTTACAATAATCGGGTATAGGGACGAGGAAGGAATAATTAATAGGAAACGTCCCAGCTTTGCGTGGAAAATGAGAAGGTAACCATTTAGGCAAACCTACACTCAATACATTCTACCGAGGTTCTAGACCCCAATTTTACAATCACCGGTTATACATTCTATTTCAAGAGTGACTCCTTATACAACACGACCACTGACGTGGGCTATGGGGCCGTACTTAAATTACGTAAGGGGGGATTATCAATGTTTATGTCAGGAGAGAATCGAAAAAGATTTTTTACTGTCAGAAAATTCTGAAATGATTAATTTTATTTCATTAATTAATGTTCACTGTTTTATAGAAATAAAATTAATGTGTCTAAAAATAACAAATCTATTAAAATAATCTAATTTTCTAAATCTAAAAGAATACATAAGATAGAGGGGTGGGGTGGGTGGGTGGGTAGTGACGGAAAATCTTACGTAGAGGAAGGAGATGCTCAAAAATCATTAAAAAAAAGCCTTACATGATTTAATGATGGCCCCTATCCGACTTGAGCTATTATTCAAAACGCGGTATAAAAAAAAGAGCCCGAGTGACCAGGATTATACCAGGGACCCCCGAGTCGGAGTCGGTCTTGCCTGTAATTCAGGGACGTTCACTCGGCAGTGATCAAAGACGCGAGACCTGTTTTAGAACTAATCTACACCCCCCACCCTCCTGGAAACCCCTCAAAGAGAAGGCAATGTATTGGAGATAGCCCTCTTAATTGGACTCATACCCTGATCTAATTGAATTGATTAAACTATCAAGTCTCGGGTTGGATCCGAAATAGTTTTACGTGAGTTGTTCTCTAATCATGTTAGAGGAGTCTATTGCTAAGGGAGGAGGGTAATATTGAATTAAAGAAGATTGTCACCCTTTTTTCAAGGTATCAGGTTCGTATCCATGTTGGAGACGTAGGGGCACACTTCAGCAAATAAACTTCCTTCTAACATTTAATTTGAGTAAAAATAAACTAGTTGTCATACCCATGGAAAAAAAATGTCCTTGTACAGTCTGATTTTCATGGGAAACTCATACCGCCACATTGGTGGAAATTAAGATTTTACAAATTTATTTACATTTTTAGTCCATGTAATTAATAATGTTAAGATAAATTATACAGTACTGCATAAGGAAGTACTATTGAAAGCTTTCGATGAATTGATTGAAGATTGACTTTATAATTAATAAATAAAGTAAGACATTTATAGAATGTCACATGATAGTGAGTTTAAATCAATGTTGGTGTTTGAAAGTGGGCTTACGGTAAAATCAGGGTTTAGTAAACTCAGCAATAGTTCAAACATTTGGTGAATTATGTACAAATCTATATCCTAATACCTTTTTTATGACATCGTAAACCCTGTCATATCAGAATAGAGAAAGGATATGCTTAGTCTATGAGCCTGGTCCATTAATTTGACGACTAACGTAATTTATATTTATAAGTAAAGCTTTGTTTGTTTAGTATAGTAGGCTTAGTCTAGTTCTAGCTAACATTATTCATAACATTACTGTACAGTCATTTTCCCTTTTTTTGCTGTATTTGACAAACTATGTCAAGAAATATATAACATTTTAATTATGGCACTGAAATGGTACGCATATATCTCGCCCAAAGAGAGAGAAGGTAGTTAATACAGCTCAAACCAGACGTCGCATCACAATGTTGTTTTTCTTTACTCTTCATAAAAAAAAAAGAGTGGAAAAGAGATCAGTCTAAGCACTTTACCATTTTAAAGAAGAAAAATAATTATTTTAATCTAAAAGAACAAAAATTATTTCACTGATCCCAATTTCACTATTGTCAAATGAAGTACGCAGACAATCATACTTTGATTCAAATTATCGATTAAAGAGTAATATTATATCTAATGTTTCTCTAAATGGGCATGATTTGGTCTAAGAATTCGTTGGTTTGACCTAAATTGGCGTTCAAAACAAATTCTAAGCATTTCTTCTATGGCTCAGATTTTTATAATTTTTGTAAATAAGTGTATTTAGTATCAGTGTTCGTTCCTGGTTCAAGCTATTCTCTAAGCGATGTGTTCATCTATACTTATAAAATAACATGTCCTGACTGACTGACTGACTGACTGACTGACTGACTGACTGACTGATTCATCATCGCCGAGCGCAAACTATCAAGGCTACAAGCATGAAATTCGGACTGTATATTCATTTTGTTATGTAGGCACCCACTAAGAAAGGATTTTAGAAAATTCCACCCCAAAGGGGTCAAAATAGGGGATGATAATATGTATGAAAGTCCGTCATTTTGAAAGTTACATAAACAAAATTTTGTATTTCGGTTATTGACGTAAAACAAATAAATACGTGTTTCAGGAATTTTGGAAATTTTACTTAATAAGGGATGAAAAAGGGGGTGAAAGTTTGTATCGGACTTGGATTATTTTTGATCTGAGGTCAAGTTATGGTCATCAACGTAACGTAATATTTTAAATTAATCTGTAAATACATATGTATATTTTCGTATTTGTATATAATCAACTTCCACGCGAGCAAAGCCGCGGGCAACAGCTATCTAGTGTGTAGATATAGCTCTTGGTTTAAAAAGCGAATGTCTAGTACACATCATACTATATACTATATACTACGAGCATATCACTATACTATAAAGCCACATGGCTGACAATGGTTACCCACTTCCTAATAAGCTAGAAACTTGAAATCTGGCGAACTTATAGCTTCTAGCCTGTAACCGACGGGAAAATTACAAAAAATTAAAAATCTTAATTTTTAACCCTCGAAAAAAAAAATTCAAAATGTCGGAGCAACTTCAAAATCGGTGCGGACCTTTCTTTGGAGGTCTCTTGCGGCTAAACGGTAAGAACTATAAAAAAAACGGATTGCACCAAAACTAGATTTTATGATTTTTGGTAAATTTTGCACATTTTCCACAACATTTTTAATTTTCTGACATACTTATAGGATAGCTAGAATCATAAAATTGTAAAAATAAATCAACGTTCAAAACAACGCTGGGATTACATTAGTTTACACTCACTGAGGGTTTGGGGGCGGACCCACAACGAGAAAAGCAAGTATGTCAATATAAAAACGGATGGCTCGAGTCCTGGTTGGGTGCAATGGTGGTAGTATTTTCATAACGTGTCTTCGGAGCCTTCTATCTGGATGATCGTGGGTGATCGTGGGTACATTTTCTCTATATTTTTTTCCTAATATTACTACCCGTTCAGGTTATACGCCTATGTACTAATGACGCTTTTGGACAAGTAAGGTTGAATTTATAGAGATTGTACCAGCATTTACATTGAGGGAGGGAAGAAGACCATTTAGGAAATCCCAATCCCAGTACACCCGGACGAGGTTTGAGCCCTCATCTCTCCAGCACCGGCAGTCTAGTGCATTGCGAGAGTGACGCATTAGACTAAGCGACCACCGAAGTGGGTGTATACAGTTACTCTTAGCTACTCTTCTTATTCCTTCTTACAAGAATATCGCGATTATTATTATTATTATTATTATTATTATTATTAGCACCGCGTCTTACTACCCGTTCGGGTTATACGCACTTACGCTAACGTGTAATGTTAGGGTGATTGTGAGATGAAATAGAGGAACTACAGTTTAACGTGGAATCCGAACCACAGTGGAGGCCTGGCATTCCACACATTCACAAGTTGTGATTAATACAAGTCTTGCCAGAGGTGAAGTTCACGTCTATTAAATATATAATAGAGAAAAAAACTAGTTTTTCGATCATTCATACTCTTCAGAGGCTGTACAAGCCGAGGACCGGGAAAATTCGACCCTCTTGTAGGTTTGAAAGTACGGGTCCCCCGCCTACGAAGACAGGCGTCGGTGTTTACCCAATCGATAAGTTGCCTCGTGCTGTGGTTGGCCCTCAATTTATATCACGATGACGGTACCGACACTCCGAACACGCTAGTTACACTTTCAATATTAATTTAGAGGACATGACTGTTGACAAGAGATGCGATAAAATTCTTTTCACTTTCATGAAATAGAAAATAGAATAAAAAAAATTAGTTATTTACTAACAAAGCACGGGATAAGGTGTAAATCATGTCGGCGGTGACGATAATGTCCAGATTCGAATCTATTAACGGTTGTAATGAGATTGTTCTTCCTGAACTGTATCACACCTTCCTTCCACTCAAACGTGAGTGCGTGGAAACTAATAAGATTGAACTAGCCCAAATAACCCGAATAAGTAGCAAGTCGCGCTGAAGAAACAAATCTAGTCCAGGTTATAGACAAGCTCTGAGCGCTCTGAGGGGTTTATCGCGAATAAGTAGCAAGTCGCGCTGAAGAAACACATCTAGTCCAGGTTATAGACAAGTTCTGAGCGCTCTGAGGGGTTTATCGCGAATAAGTAGCAAGTCGCGCTGAAGAAACAAATCTAGTCCAGGTTATAGACAAGCTCTGAGCGATCTGAGGGGTTAATCGCGAATAAGTAGCAAGTCACGCTGAAGAAACAAATCTAGTCCAGGTTATAGACAAGCTCTGAGCGATCTGAGGGGTTAATCGCGAATAAGTAGCAAGTCGCGCTGAAGAAACAAATCTAGTCCAGGTTATAGACAAGCTCTGAGCGATCAGAGGGGTTAATCACGAATTGCGCAAGGCCACCGTCGATGGTAAGATAGGGGTTCGAGTATCAGGTGGAGAAACACTGGTATTTGTTTTTCACACGTGAACTATCACTGTCAAGTACCTCTCCTCTTTCCACGATGAGGCGGGTGCACTTCCTTCAATATATCCTTATCTTCCCTACCTCGTGTATTGAGCTAGTGAAAGCACTCGTGTTATACGTAGACCTACTACTATCCTAGAGATTTCTGTAGAAATAGTTAGGTGTTACAGCAATGATTGACATTTCAGTAGAATCGTAATAATAATCGTATTTCTATTTTTTTAAATTTGGAGCAACCATTGACATATAACTGGATACATTGTTTCACTTTTATATTAATATTAGTACCACGTATTACAAACCGTTCGGGTTATACGCTCTTACGAAAATGTGTGATGGTAGGGTGATTGTGAGATGAAATGGAGGACCTACATCTTAACGTGGGATCCGAACCAGGATGGAGGCCTGGAATTCCACACATTCACAAGTTGTGACTAATACACATCTGGTCAGAGGTGAAGGAAGGGTTTGGCAATCAGATAAATCTGTGCCAAGACCAAGGATTGAACCCCGGACCCCTAGCACCGATGTCCCGACACCTTACCCCTAGACCACCAGGTCACCCCACTTTTTATAGATTTAACTATCTGTTTTAAATTGGATGTAAGCCAAAAGAATCAAAGAAAGCTATTCCAAACTTATGTTGCCTTTGCTTACATTTCGGCTGGAGCGGCATTTTATGGAAGGATATTTAGCGTGTAATATCCGAGCGTAATGTTATTTAAACACGAGACAGACCAATATAATAAGCAGCCTATGAACCTTATCGGTGTAAGCTTTTTTTCGCTCTATTTTCTTTTTTTTTGCCAGGAAGAACATTATTTGCATTAATTTCTGATGGCAGGATTCTAAAATTAGGTTATGAAAATTTTTTAATCCTCAGAATTTTTGCACTAAAGGACATTATTTTTATATATTATATAAAATATTTCTCCACAGAACAATTTTGAACAGAAAATTTAGACATAAAAACCCAGTTATTAGTAAACTATTAATTTAACGGTTAAAAACCAAAAAACAAAACAGGGACAGACAGAAGAACCAATTTTGTGGGTTCGGGTGAACATAAAATCTAAAAATCCATAATAATATAGAGGTAAATAAAATTACAATTACAATACTGTCTATACATGAGAAATTAACTAAAGTTCAACGAAACAACCCCTTAGTAAAGCAGGTAGAGCTTGAAACAATGTCCTCCCTTGTCAAGAACCCTCTACACTATCTCTGCGGCCAGCCTTACTTATAATAACATTGTTATCAGACCATACAGATAGGCTACATGTCCTGTTTGTGTGACCATACAATGGACACGACACCATCGTGTCCAACCTAACAGCGTGTCACCGCTATCATAAAACACCAGGAGGGAAACACTGCACAACAGCCGTGTGGGGACAACATAACACGACAGTCTCACAAGTTTGAGCAGCAGAGAGATGCGAGAGCCTCGCCACCGTGCGTCAGAACGATAAGAGAAAGGTGGGGGGGGGGGGGGAGGGGGGGAAGGGAGGTTGGTGGAAAGATAGGGGGGAGAGGTTGAGAGATCGTTGAAGCGTTGCGTCTTTGTACGTTGCAGAGCCATCTCTTAGATATATTTTGCAGCCGTGTTTCAGGGATGCGCTTAGTTTTCACATTGCATTTGATTGAAAATTAATTTGGGACAGATTTTAAAAATAGGCAAGGTGTATTATTATTATTATTATTATCACCGCGTCTTACTACCCGTTCGGGTTATACGCACTTACGCTAATGTGTAATGGTAGGGTGATTGTGAGATGAAATGGAGGACCTACAGTTTAACGTTGGATCCGAACCACGGTGGCGGCCTGGCATTCCCCACATTCACAAGATGTCTTGTCAGAGGTGAAGGAAGGGTTTGGTAATCAGATAAATCTGTGCCAGGACTGAGGATTGAACCCCGAACCCCCAGCACATAAGTCTGACGCCTTACCCCTAGACCACCAGGTCACCAAGGTGTATCAACATCAGTAGAAATGTTGGTATAAATCTACATTTTTAGCAGCGCGTTTTACTACCATTTGAGTTGTACGTTTATTTACTAATTGCGTTGATGTGCTAGGGATTAGGATGGATTAATTTGGAGGAAATATAGCCACATTTGTGTGGAGGGGGGTAAGGGGGGGGGAGAGTGATAGGGGTGTGGAGAGAAGGAGAGAGGGGAGAGAGATAGGGGTGTGGAGAGAAGGAGAGGGAGGAGAGAGATAGGGGTGTGGAGAGAAGGAGAGGGGGGAGAGAGATAGGGGTGTGGAGAGAAAGGGCGAGAGGGAGGGCGAGCGGGAGAGTGAGGGGGAGAGAAAAGGAAGAGGGGGAGAGTGAGGGGGAGAGAAAAGGGGAGAGAGGGAGAGGAAAACAATTTTTAAAAACCCACCCTCACTACACCCGACCGTGATTATAATCTTAATCTGTACGTAATCTGCAAACCAGTCTTGTTTATAAAACTAAGTTGAAATAGCCCATATAAAACAAAACTGGGAGTTTGTTTCTCCCCGTGTCTCAATACCCCTCTCACCCCCCCTACTTTGGGTTGTGCACACACATTTTAATTACTCTACTAAAAGAACGAGGAAGGTAAATAAATTAGAGTATTCGTACATGTTTTGATAATCTACCGAACCATGTAGATTTTTAAACCTTTCAGAGTAGAAAATTTCAACCTTTATTCTATGTTTACATGTCTATATAATGTATAGGGTAGTAGAAAATAGTTTGGCGTTAATTTCAGCAAACACCTAGCTCATTAACTGTTAAAGATTTAGTAAATGTTTTGCCTAGCACCAAAACCAACAGCAATATTTCAGCTTAAGTCTGATTTTCATAGGACGCCCAATTTTTGAAAATCGTAAACTAGTGTTGCCACAGTGGCGTAAATAAAAATATTACAATAGCATTGTGTTTACTTTATTAATCAAATGGACGAAGAACATAAATATAGCCTATACACTAATGACTAATACATAAGGAGGTATTATTAGAAACGTTTGACAACTTTTAAACTATGACTATGACATTAGGAACTTAAAAGTTCATTGACGCATTTACCAAAGTACGCCACCTATACCTATATTGAGCTAGTTCAATCCACCTCATTACATCCTATCTCTTTCAGTTACATTCTAATATTATCCTCCCACCTGCGTCTAGATCTTCCCAATGGTCTCTTCCCATTGGGTTTACCTGTCAATAACCTGAACACGGTTCTAAATTATTCCATTCGGGCTGCATGTCCTGCCCAACGTAATCACCGATACTTGATTATCCCTTACAATATCTTGTGATGAGTACTGGGTATATTAAGTTAAGTCATCATTATATAACTTCCTCCACTCCAAGAAGTTTCGCCACTTATTGGACCAAATATCTTTCTAAGCACCTTGTTTTCGAACATCCTAAATTTGTTGTCATGTAAAGTAAGAGACCACGTTTCATACCAATAGAGAGAAACTAGTAAGTTGTGTTGTTGTATATTGTGGATTCTACATTCAAAGAAAGCAGTTGAGATGTTAAAAATATTATTCGGTCAGTAAGTTAATAAAAAAAAACATATCTACAATGCAACATTTTAGCGACTTTTCATCAATTTTGGGAAGATGAACGTGGGTTTTCAATAAAAATCAGGGCATACCTAGGCAACTCCCTTAAGCTCGGTACCCTCTTTGTCGCAAACATCCCCGACTGCTCATGATATCAGGTCCCTCTCTGCCGTGTCTTACATGGCGTGTCCTAGGTCACGCGTGTTCTACGGGGTCTAATTAAATAGAATAACGTGTTTATTTATTGATATGGTCCGACCGTCTGGTAAAGAAGCCTGACCCCTACAAACCAAAATGATCCTCCCTCCGTAATCGCATCTTACTACCCTTCCGGGCTATACACATTTTAATTGCGCTTAGGAGGCAAAGATACACTGTAAAATTTATAGGTAATTTGTGCACTTAAGTAGAGGGAAGTAGAGGGAGAGTAGAGAAATAGTTTAGAATAGATTCCCCTTGTTACACTTGACCGGAATTCAAACCCTAACGTTCCCGTCAATGGCAAACAAAACGGCCAACTGTGAGCAAGGGACGACTCCCTAGATAGCTAAGTGGCTAGAGCATGGGCGTACCGAGTTAAAGGTCCCAGTTTCGATTCCCGTGTCCGTTCCCAGATGTTATTTTTCAAAATAATAGCTTGGCCATTTAATCCATTATGATATGCGCATTCCTACATTTGTAATAGTACATTTGGCAGCACAAAGCTCTCCTGAATAGAAGGTAGCTCAAGGTTATCTGATGGCTCGTGATCTTAATTGAACACACATTTGTAGCTGACGATTTCCGCACGTCCATTATAGACTCTCCTTTAAGAGCGCTATATAGCTAGACTCTCCTTTAAGAGCACTTTATAGCTAGACTCTCCTTTAAGAGCGCTATATAGCTAGACTCTCCTTTAAGAGCACTTTATAGCTAGACTCTCCTTTAAGAGAGCTATATAGCTAGACTCTCCTTTAAGAGCACTTTATAGCTAGACTCTCCTTTAAGAGCACTTTATAGATAGACTCTCCTTTAAGAGAGCTATATAGCTAGCCTCTCCTTTAAGAGCGCTATATAGCTAGCCTCTTCACGGTGAAGTATTGGAAGCGAAAATGTCATGATAGGGGGTTGGTGAGCCAGCAAGAGAGAAGGTAGGTATTGGCTCAGTGATTGGAAGCTTGAGCGCAGTAGTTAGAGGGTGGGGGAGCGCATTAGTTTGAGGGTGGGGGAGTGCGTTACTTCCCCTTCTTTCAGTCTACTTCTTGACGCACATACACCAGCGAGAGGTAATGCTCCCCAAAACCATGCTACCTGCTAGCACAAGCAGGGAGTCAAATTACATTGTTATCTGGCCTCTAAAAAACATATTAAAGGTTCCGGTTCCGATTCAAATAAAATAAAGGTTAGTATTATTCCGCTTCTTTAAAATTATACCAACTAATTTTGTTTTGTTTTAATTTAGCACATCATCTTACTAACCGGTAGGTTTATAAGTTTTTGTAACAATTTTGTTGTTTATTTAAGAATATGGAAGGTATATTTAGGGAATCTACATATGCGTAGAAGGAGAGTGGAAAATCACCTAGCATAAAACCACCCTCAATACTCCTGACCGAAATTCGAATCGCAATCTTCCTATAATCGGCAGTTTAGTATAGACCATGCAACCATATACACCCAGGTGACTCGGATATTATATTAGACCTAATTATATATCTATAAACAAATTCTGTTAACTATATGAATGAGTTTAAATATCTAGTCACAATTATTTTAACTAGCAATAACGATATTAGATTGGAGATTAGGAGAAGAATAAATTTGGGAAATGCATCCTATTACTCGGTCAGTAAGTTGTTGATAATTTCACCTGCTGTCAAGGAATGTACAACTCAGAATAATCAAAACAATTATTTTACCGGTTGTTGTCTTTGGTTGTGGTCTCTTAACTTACTAAAATCTAGTCTAGCGCTACTTAAAATAACTTTTAGAGGCATCAAATTTTCAAAAATTTGCTGGAGGGGACTACTCCAAAGAGCCTCTAGGATTGTATAAATTTTTAAAAAATCGGGAAAGGTCTACTCTAAATTTATCTTAAATTTGTATAATTTTCAAAAACGCTCCACTTTTGAGGACCACTCCAAATACGTTTTTAGGGCATCGCATTTTCAAACATTAATTGGGAGGAAGAAAAGTGTATAACAAAATTTCTAGGGCATCCAGTTTTTAAACATTAACTGGGAAGGAGAAAAATTCCTCAAATAAATAAATCTTGATATCTCCTCTTCCCCCCACCACACAAATAAGGTTCCACCACCACCACCCTTTAAAATAATTTTCTTATTCCTCAAAAGTTTTAAAATCATGTCATAGAATTACAATTTGGAATTCTCCCAAAATTAAATTCTCTCTACACCCATTAGACTAAGAAATGATACCCTTCAGGGTAAAGGGAGTGTACATGGAAAACAGAGAAAACTCGTAAAAGTGAGTTAATCTGGTGTGGCATGAAATGTTAAGGAGAAATCAGATAAATTATAATATGTCATTTTGTTTCAATAATTTGTGAAACCTGAAGTAGAGAACATTACCAATCCTAAACTATTAGTCTTGTCCCCAATTAGTGTTATTTCTTTATGATCTTTGTGCCAAGAATTTGATAGCAGACAAAGAAGATTTTGTATGTAGGCCAATAGCTTTTATTATAAAATACTGGTAAAGTAAATATCCATTTGTAACATTACATTGAATTATGTTATAATAGGACCCGCCCATGCTGACATTTATGCATAACTCTCTGTAATTAATACTACCCGCTCCAATTATACCAACACTAATAGAATCCCTACAATAGTACTCTTCTCTATTATAGTTCACGTAGTTTGGTATGACATATTAAACAATTCTGAACAATAATATTCTCTTTACATAATAAATCTCTACATAATAAAACTGTTCATGTACTTACCGATTGAATCTTCTGAAACTAGCAACCACAATGACTGTCCTACACCTATCATCCTTAATCGACGAGTGGGCCGAGCGAGCTACGATGCAACATCAGGCAGACGTCCACATCAATCTGTTCAACTAACACGTAATGGGCCGGCCAGTATTGGCCACGACTAGAGAATGACTATTCACCTGCCCTCTGATGGGAGAGAGATGAACTACTTTCAAAACGTCAGGTGGTTGAAGATATGGTTTTGGAAGTCGGATGGAGCCCTGACAACAAATGGTCTACGTGATCATCCAAAGCTTCGAGAAGGCCGTATTGACGTCACCGACCATGTGTTTAACTCTCCCACCTTGATTTCATTGCGACTAAACCCACTATATATTGTGATGTGCGTGTATGCTAAAATGACTATTTGATTTCAACGCTCGACCGAGGAACATTGTTCTGGACCTAGAAAATGTCAGGATAAAACATTTATATATTATATCTTCATCAGAATCTTAATTATGGCGATTTATTTATTGGACTCTGATTTAAAATTAACTCTTAGTGTCAGCCATGTTAGGTGTTGTAATTTATCTATTATCTAAATCTATTTATTTTTACCTGATCGTTAAATTCGGTATGAAGCTCTATACTTTGTCTGTCACCACTGAGGCGCTAGAGTTTTTTTGAGAGTTAAATCTTTTAGACAGCCACAATTGTTAATCGACTTGGAGTTGAACTAGAAAAATGTAAATTGTTTTGAAATTGTGGCTACTAGTAATTATGTTTTAAACATTAAGGTTGCGTTTCTTATTTTTGTTTGCATTTTGAAATATAGATTAATGTAAAGTAATTTGCTGATCATTTAGATTAATTATAAAATTTATTAACTTTAGTATATTTTCTAATCTTATTCGATGGTTTGCTTCTAATATGATATTTTCATTATTATTTACTAGTAGGGTTATTGTTTTCATTTCCTTATATTGTGTCAGGATAGGATAGTCCCGGGGGAGTTTGACTAAATTCTGTTAGCCAAACTCTCGCGTAATTTAAAGTTTCTTATAGAAAGTTAACATGTAAAGTTAACGTTTTTGAAGTATTTATTCTCAGGTATGAAAAATACACTTTGGTAATATTTTGAAGGTGCCCATAAGGCCCTTATTTAGTCTTTATGTATAATACGGGTGGATAATTAATAAAAAAATCTATTGTACTAAATTCAAAGTTACGGGTGTTCTGTCTCTTCAAGACTGACCCATTTGAATTTTGGATATGCTACAAGTTTTACAACTTTCTCTTAAGTTATCTGTGCGAATTAAAGATATGAAGTCATTATCTATTTGCTTGGTTTTCAACATATCTCAGTTAGATTAATGAGACTATGTAAAGTTTTCTGCTCTAATGTTATTGTTTTGAATAAACCGATCATATTGTTGCTTTTAAATATTGATAATAATTTCCATTATCACTTGTTCCATAGCTTACTCCCGCTCCCTTTTATCTTATTTATGGTCGTAAATAAAAGGTAACAGAGTGGGGTGTAACACTTTGGACTGGAAAACCTGGGTAAGTAAAATAATATTAAAGTGTAGGCCTTAACAGCGCTTTTTGAATGTGTGTAATATAAATAAATTTTATCAGAAGAAATCAGCTGGGCTTAAAATTTTAATCAGCATTCACCCCGAATAATATACGGGACACGGGACTGACGTCTGCCCTTCCCCTCCGAAGAAAGTTGTACTACGGATTTTTATCGCTCAAGAAAAATTCAACCTTGACTGGGTTTGAAACCACGAACATCGGGTCATGAAGTGAGCATTTTACCCCAAGAATATCAAGGTCAACTATTTATGTTAAAAGTATAGTAATAATAATAATAATGATGATGATGATGATGATGATGATAACCCCAGCGGTAGGTGGGGACTTGCTGATTTGTAGTGAGCGGAAGTTTATGTTACTAGGCTACTGTTTTTTTTTATCATCGGGTAAATGGTAACACGTGTTGTGAAAATGCACTGAAGGTTGTTTGCTTGAGGTCGCGTATAACTTATAGAAAGAGACCTTCAAAGTTTCGACCAAAATTTAAAAATTCGTGACAGTCTCGGGTGAATCGGAACGTCTGCTAGCTTTCAATCGGCGATGCGATGCCGGTTAATCAAATCAACGGCGCCTATGAATATTTCGCGCCAAACTGTGCAGACGACGCGACCAAACAAAGCACGACGAGCCCTCCCCCCCTCCCATCAGAATGTCAGGTGCTACTAGAGTGTGGAATGCCCCCGACCATCTGTTCCAACAATAGTTGTACGGTATTGGCCCGCTGCCAGCGGCGTCGACAGGCGTGTGTTTTTCTCTTCCCACAAAGCTATTTGAAAACCGTAAATATTCTGTCAGTGATAGGTTGAGAGTACATTTCAGCCACTGGTTAAAAATCGTAGTTAAATATCTCAATGACAAAGTTAATTATTGATATATTTAGAATAGTTATTTTACATATTTATAATTTCTGTAAAGTTATTCACAAAAATGTACCGGCTTACAAATGACAAACTACCCACTTCGGTGGCCACATAGCCTAAGGCACTACTCTCGAAATATGTTAGACTGCTGAAGACGGGTAGATTGGGGTTAGATCCTGGTCGGGTGCAATAAGGGTGTTTTTCCTAGATGGGTTTACACTCTCCCTCCACACAAATGCAGGTATAATTCCTCTAAATTCAACCTTTATAATCCCTAACATTTCAGTGTAATTAGTACAAAGGCGTAGAGCCCAAACGGTTAGTAAGATGTAGTGCTAAAAAGTCACTATTTGTGAACAAAATTGTACAGATAAGTGTCAAAACACTGGCTAATGTACTCAATCTAACAAAATTCTAGGACAAACAAAATAACCGAACCCCAAACAGTAAACCGCTCCCTCAGTGTAATGTAATAAATTGAAGTTAAAGGTAGTAAAATTCTTACACTGCTGGAAATCAAACCCAGGAGCCTCAGGCAGGCGTACAACTGACTAATCTACAGCGTTTGATAAAAACGTTTGTACCAACTTAATGCAATTTGGAAGGAAGGAGTTGTAGGTGAGATGAATCCCACCCAATTTTCTTGGAAAGAAGATGAACACCACTATTTAGGGGAAAAACACGGGAAACCAAACTTATTTTAGACGAGACTTATTATATTACAAAGTCCTGGGTCCTGTAGGGCACACTAATCTTGTAGCCGGCCTTTACCGGTATGACGATTAATCACTATCGGAACTATCCGTCACTGATTAGGATTATAATTGCCAATTAATATACACCATTTAAGTTTAATGAGCCAAAATGTGTCAATGCAAGCTTGTACTTGTTAAGCTACATGCCAATTAAATCCCTTGACCCACGCAAGAGTGGTCATTGTCCCACACAGTCAACACTCCTACTTTAGGACGCACATTGCAAAGATAAGGCTAAATACGGCACAGTATTTACCAAGACAATAAATTGCTGTTACACCAGTATAAATTACCAGGAGCATATTTACGTCAAATAGTTTTAAGTTATTAAGTAAATCACAACTTGTGAATGAGGGGAATGTCAGGCCTCCACCGTGGCTCGGATTTCACGTCCGTCATTTCATCTCACAATCACCCTACCATTACACATTAGCGTAAGTGCGTATAACCCGAACGGGTAGTAAGACGCGGTGCTAATAATAATATTAAGTAATTGATAGGTGACTTTCCAATCTTGACAAGTTTCACAACCATATTTTAGTAAAAAGTTACTTAAACGTTACAGGCCTACCTTTGATTATTTAGGTGTGTAATATATATATATATATGTGTGTGTGTGTGTGCAATCGAGTGTATATTATAAAGGGTGTAGTGTACGACAACATTTGGGACCCACTTCGGTGGTAAACAAGAGAGACAAACGCTGAAAATGTTCATATAAACACGTGTCCCATTGGACCTAAGTTCCGAGCTATCATCATGTTTGCACTCTCCAATAACGTGAAACTGCTTCATTATGGGCTAGGAAGTGCTCAAAATTGCCACCTTCGGCCTAAATGCAAGCCTGCAGTCATCGTTTTGTGGAATACCCCATTCTTTCAATGATATCAGGCGTTTGTCAGATTCAATGCCGCAATCTTTCAATAATATCAGGCGTTTGTCGGATTCAATGCCGCATTATTTCAATAATATCAGGCGTTTGTCGGATTCAATGCCACAATCTTTCAATAATATCAGACGTTTGTCGGATTCAATGCCGCAATCTTTCAATAATATCAGGCGTTTGTCGGATTCAATGCCGCAATCTTTCAATGATATCAGGCGTTTGTCGGATTCAATGCCACAATCTTTCAATAATATCAGACATTTGTCGGATTCAATGCCGCATTCTTTCAATAATATCAGGCGTTTGTCGGATTCAATGCCACAATCTTTCAATAATATCAGACATTTGTCGGATTCAATGCCGCAATCTTTCAATAATATCAGGCGTTTGTCGGATTCAATGCCACAATCTTTCAATAATATCAGACATTTGTCGGATTCAATGCCGCAATCTTTCAATAATATCAGGCGTTTGTCGGATTCAATGCCACAATCTTTCAATAATATCAGACATTTGTCGGATTCAATGCCGCAATCTTTCAATAATATCAGGCGTTTGTCGGATTCAATGCCGCAATCTTTCAATAATATCAGACGTTTGTCGGATTCAATGCCGCAATCTTTCATTAATATCAGGCGTTTGTCAGATTCAATGCCACAATCTTTCAATAATAACAGGCGTTTGTCGGATTCAATGCCGCAATCTTTCAATAATATCAGGCGTTTGTCGGATTCAATGCCCCAATCTTTGAATAATATCAGACGTTTGTCGGATTCAATGCTGCAATCTTTCAATAATAACAGGCGTTTGTCGGATTCAATGCCGCAATCTTTCAATAATATCAGGCGTTTGTCGGATTCAATGCCGCAATCTTTCAATAATAACAGGCGTTTGTCGGATTCAATGCCGCAATCTTTCAATAATATCAGGCGTTTGTCGGATTCAATGCCGCAATCTTTCAATAATAACAGGCGTTTGTCGGATTCAATGCCGCAATCTTTCAATGATATCAGTCGTTTGTCAGATTCAATGCCGCAATCTTTCAATAATATCAGGCGTTTGTCGGATTCAATGCCGCATTCTTTCAATAATATCAGGCGTTTGTCGGATTCAATGCCACAATCTTTCAATAATATCAGACATTTGTCGGATTCAATGCCGCAATCTTTCAATAATATCAGGCGTTTGTCGGATTCAATGCCACAATCTTTCAATAATATCAGACATTTGTCGGATTCAATGCCGCAATCTTTCAATAATATCAGGCGTTTGTCGGATTCAATGCCACAATCTTTCAATAATAACAGGCGTTTGTCAGATCCAATGCCACAATCTTTCAATAATAACAGGCGTTTGTCGGATTCAATGCCACAATCTTTCAATAATATCAGGCGTTTGTCGGATTCAATGCCGCATTCTTTCAATAATATCAGGCGTTTGTCGGATTCAATGCCACAATCTTTCAATAATATCAGACATTTGTTGGATTCAATGCCGCAATCTTTCAATAATATCAGGCGTTTGTCGGATTCAATGCCACAATCTTTCAATAATATCAGACATTTGTCGGATTCAATGCCGCAATCTTTCAATAATATCAGGCGTTTGTCGGATTCAATGCCACAATCTTTCAATAATATCAGACATTTGTCGGATTCAATGCCGCAATCTTTCAATAATATCAGGCGTTTGTCTGATTCAATGCCACAATCTTTCAATAATATCAGACGTTTGTCGGATTCAATGCTGCAATCTTTCAATAATAACAGGCGTTTGTCGGATTCAATGCCGCAATCTTTCAATAATATCAGGCGTTTGTCGGATTCAATGCCGCAATCTTTCAATAATAACAGGCGTTTGTCGGATTCAATGCCGCAATCTTTCAATAATATCAGGCGTTTGTCGGATTCAATGCCGCATTCTTTCAATAATATCAGGCGTTTGTCGGATTCAATGCCACAATCTTTCAATAATATCAGACATTTGTCGGATTCAATGCCGCAATCTTTCAATAATATCAGGCGTTTGTCGGATTCAATGCCGCAATCTTTCAATAATAACAGGCGTTTGTCGGATTCAATGCCGCAATCTTTCAATAATATCAGGCGTTTGTCGGATTCAATGCCGCAATCTTTCATTAATATCAGGCGTTTGTCAGATTCAATGCCACAATCTTTCAATAATATCAGGCGTTTGTCAGATTCATTGGCAGCCTTCTTGTCAACACGTCCGCGAGATAGTCTGGTATTCAAACAGTTTGATAAAATCGCTTGCTTGTCTGTAGCTCGGAAATAAGGTAAAATGGGACATTTGTTTACATGAACTCTTCATAGTTTTTATGTATCCTATCTACCATTGAAGTGGATTCCTCAATTTATGGTACTCACTGTATACCGTGTATTTATTTGTAAATTTTTCACTTAAATATATAGAAAACAACACCTTGTTGGAAAATAAATTTGACACTAAAGTTGTTTGGTTTTGAAGGAGGAGAATTTAAGGTGGTAAAGTTGGTCCATACAATTGTTAATAAAATCAAATAAAAACGGCTAAGCCATGATTCAAAACCGAAAGGTTTTTCACCATATCTCACGAGCTTGGATGAGGAAGTAAACCAGCTCTAATAATGTATAGCTTTCGCTCGGTTATTTACTCAGCGGTCATGGTCTGGTATCAATATTGTCGGTCGTCACATTTCCGGGAAACTGAACTCTAGTTGTATTTGATCTAGTTTTCAAGTTAAGGATGCTATAGTCTGAGGAAGAACCTTATATTTAAGTTCAACAAGTAAAACCGGTTGTTAGCCTGTCAATTGTAAGTTATGAGTTAATACAAATCACTCTCACAAAAGACTATATTTCAGTAGACGGGGAGATCGAGGTTCAATCCCAGTCGGGTGTTCCAAGAGTGGTTTTCGCTAAATGGTTTTCCACTCTCCTTCCATGTAATTGCGGGTACTTACTCTAAGTTGAACCTTCCTAATCCATAACACCTTAAAGTAATTATTACAAATGTGTATAACTCAAACGGGTATTAATACGTAGTGCTAGGAAATAAGTTATGACAACCTTAAGATGAATAACTTTTGTCATGTTGGGTAATTTTTTAGAAGGATTTTGTTAAGTAAAAAAATTTAAAAACTTAAAACATATTTATTTGCAACCTACAATATTATTGACAGCTGCAGATCATATGACTTAACATATAAATATATGACAACTGTTTTAGTAACTTTTATAAATCTAAAACAAAAAAGTTCCTGTCTGTATAAATCAGTTACTGTACAATTATTTGTTCCTCCAAAACTCTGTTTCCTTTATCGGCCAAGGCTGCGTCCTTACTATCACAATGTTATACTATATTTAACTGTAAAAAATTGCTACTTTTTAAATATCCCTGCCTGGTATCACAAACTCCTGGATCCTATCACCGTTGGAACCAAATCTGAAGCAATCTTACTTCTCTCTACTACGGAGTGTGTTTGGACCAGCAATCACAGATTAGATAGGAAGTTGCCACGATCACAGCTTTGGAGTCCGAATTTTAAGGCTGTGACGAAAAGTAGCAGCAAAAAGGAACAGGCCCAGTGAAGGAGCTGTTGACAGATTGCAATTTCGTCAGTCACCGCTAACAAACTAAAACAACAAAAATCCCCACCCGGTCCAGGGTTAGAGTAGTAGGTGTAAAATGAAATTCCGATCCTGAGCCCAGACCTTGCCGGCCAACGTCAACCGAGTGGAATGTGAATAGCGCCTTAAACTGCTCGACCACTGCTAATGGTGTTAATTTCGCTTGGAAAAATCGGTATATGACACACACATAAAGGAATACATTCATTCGTCACAGCTCATACCCTTCGCCTTCACGTCACTTAGTATATTTAGCTTCGTACTTTCACTGTCCCTGTTCTTACCTGATAGTTCCGCTCCCACTGGCAGCGTTTGCTCGGCGTGTTTGTTTTTACTAACTAGTGAGGTTAGAATTAACAAAATCTCAGATATTTAGAGTCCGTTTGCCCTGAAAGCTATCAAGCTTACCTTGACCCTTTGCGCTCTTGTGCAGCTAATAAGATAGAGGGTAGTATTGTAATCAATGAAGGATAAACAATGTACACAGTGTGAGGATCTCCACAATGTGTTTTATATCCTCTATCTATGCGAATATTGGTAGATTTCCTCTTAATCAAGTCTATCCTTCTCGCCCTATTAAGATTAAATGGTGAATAATCGTGTTTAAAAACGTAAAATAGGAACGTTGCTATGAAATATCGTTTAAAAAATTCAGTTAGTGATATATTTTAGGTCCACGTGTCTCATTGTACGATTGTGTATCTTGCCGCTGGCGATTAGGTGTTCGTTTAGAGTATCACTTTCTTTTATTGCTAGTACGTGTGATCAATAATTCATTATTATGAATACCATTACGAATACATTTACGACTCCACCGGGATTCAAACAAAAATATCTCAACATGCTGTTAGTCAGAGCTGGAAACACACATTATTTACAATCTTAACAACGGCCGAGGCCAGTGTTGGCTAACGAATTCAATTATTCTTAAGGTGCAGTTTTTATATCAAATAAACTTTTTTTTTTTTGGGAGAGAATAATAAAAAAATATTGCTTTTGACAACCTCTAGTGGCCGGTGATGTTTGACAGATTAAGAGAGATTCAGTGTCCGGGACAGCTGTATAGGAGTTTTAAGGATTACTGTCGTAACAGATACTCCACCCTAAGATGTCAAAAAACAGGGTTCAGAAGCTACTGATGAAGGGATGTCCCCAAGGATTGGTATGTGGCCCGATCTTTTGCGATGTCAGCCTGGAACCAGTGTTGTACTTGTTGGAGGGGATACCGGAGACGCAGGGTGCGGTCGCCTCCACAGACGACCTTCTAATAGTAATAGAAGGGTATTATAGAGGGAACTTAGAGGGAACAAGTAACCCGGTGCTTGAAGAACTTGACACCTTGTTTAAAAGTGTCAAGCTAAAATTGGCACAAGAGAAGACGACCTACATGCTGTTCGAGGGTAGATTGGCTAGGGATCCGACCATAAAGGTAGGTAGGAAATATATAAGATGAAGCCGGTCAGAAACCTGGGAGTGACCCTTGATGAGAACAGAAACTTCCCGGCGCACATGGATTATTAATATTATTATTAGCACCGCGTCTTACTACCCGTTCGGGTTATACGCACTTACGCTAATGTGTAATGGTAGGGTGATTGTGAGATGAAATGAAGGACCTACAGTTTAACGTGGAATCCGAACCACGGTGGAGGCCTGGCATTCCCCAAATTCACAAGATATCTTGTCAGAGGTGAAGGAAGAGTTTGGTAATCAGATAAATCTGTGCCGGGACCTAGGATTGAACCCCGGCCACAGCACAGAAGTCTGACACCTTACCCCTAGACCACCAGGTCACCAGCGCACATGGAGGATGTCGGTGATGAATAAAATTACAAGCATGGGGCAGAGGTGATTTTTATCTGCCTAGCGATAATAATGACATACCATCAGACAATCCTTTACTCCATTGTGAGCTATGTGGTGTGCATCTGGGCTCACAGTCTAACCAATGTTTTTCGGCTAAGGTGTTTCAAGGTCTACAGAGGAACATACTACTGAGCTGACGGGAACCTACCAGACTAGCAATGGATACACTGAGTGTGGCCCTAGGTGTATGGCCGTTGGAACTCCTTATAAGGAAGAAGGGTGTGGCGTATTGGATAAAAAAAAAGGAAACTTGGAGAAGGTGAGACTCCTCACCACACCTGATGTGACAACATCTGGAGAGGCGGAAATAGCCCTGTTGGAGGAGTGGCAGAGACGTTGGGAGAGAAGTGGACAGGTAGGAGGACTTATCAATTTTTCCCAAATGTGGTTGAGAGACTAGAGAATAAGCACCTCCAGCCATCTCGGGGTCTGGTCCACTTCATCACGGGGAAGGGACCGTACCTGGTATCTCTAAGGAAGCTGGGATTGATAGAGTCGGGGAATTGTCAATGTGGTGAGGAGGGAACCCCTGAACATGTGGTGCTTGAGTGTGTCATTACACTAGAAGCAAGAAGGAACTACCGAGAGAGTCCAGGAAGATTAGTAGGCGAAGTACTGAGGGACCCAATATATTTGGAATTATTAAACCTGATGGCACTGGAAGCGTCAGATAGAGCAAAAACAGCCTAAATAGATATACTTAAAGAGGCACAGGTACGAATAAGACGGGACGTTGACAATGACAATGACAATGACAATGACAAGAAGATGACAGCGACAAGGAGGGCGGGATTGACACGGACACTAGTGTGGTCTACGCGGGGAGTGAGCAGAGAAAAAAAGGATTATTAAAGGGGGATAAGCTGAAACAATCCTTGTCGGGATAAAAACAAAATTAGGTCCCGGGAGGAGCAAGCACGAGCCATGGGAACTAAACTCCAGTATGACTGAGTGTCTGGAAGAACACAGGAGATGCCCTTGTGATCTTAAGGACAGTTTTCCAGTCGTATGAACAAAAGTTAGTAGAGTAAATATGAACTCTGAGGAGTTCCCTGCACAGTATGACCCACCACCTTGGAAACAAGAGAGGTGGATTGTTGTTGATGGGCCCTCAGAGTCAAGATGGATAGAGGTGGCTGCTCTGCAGCCCTCTGGTACCATCGGGGTGACGGAGTTTCCCCAGCAGGAATGGGAATAAAATAGTTAAGTTAGCTTAGTTTAGCTCAATTTAGTAGTTAGAATATCTAAATTTGGGATGAGGGGAACTAGGTAGGGGGTATATTAGGAAATTCAACTGCCAAGGGTGGAAGGAAGGGTGAAAACGCAAGCGTGGTGGCTAGAAAGTAGGTAGGGCACCGACTCCGATAGGGCGCCTCCCCAGGTGGTGGATATGGCGATGCCCTCCTCTCCTGGGCGCTTGGCGGTCTCAGGAGTGAAATCCCGGGCACTGTGGAGGACCTAGCGGGGGAGGGTACCGGGGGCGTAATATACCTGGAGTGGACCAAATGTAACTAGGGGTAGTTAAATCTCAATTAAATTAAGAGTCAAAATCTGTGTTATAATGTTAAAAAGGAAATGCATATTGTAATTGTAAAAGTAAAGGCAAAACTATGTGGAAAAACAGCCCGGATTTAAAGTTTGTAAGATACTGGGCCTGTAAACATTGAATTTTAAAAAATGCTTCTGAAGATACATTTAAATAGCTGTAAAAAGCATAATGACATTTGACCAAAAACATTTTAAATTAAGAGAAAAAGTCTTAATCAAAGTACAAAACTCTCATGACAAACTGATGAATCTGTAACAATTAAACTAGGCCTAAATGTATATATTGAAGTTAGATGTGATTTATTTTGGCAAAAAATTGTTCTTAACCAATAAAAACTGTGAATACACGGTCCTAGGTCAAGTCTCCTCCCCCCTCAACTCACACCCCTTCTTTCCCCCCTTAACTCGCGTCTCCTTCCATCACACCTTGAGAAATGCTTTTCCTATTATTTGAACAAGTTTACAAGTACCTATTGCATAACTGAAGTTAAACTATTCTATGTTTGATCAAACATCGTCCTTGAATTCAAACTAGCACTTATTTTTTTTAAACGGAACGTAGTACTAAATCAACCTACCGTGTTATATAAACACTACCATTTTACCGTATGCTCCCTACGGTAAAAACTAGACAAGTGCTCTCCACTGCTGAAATGTGTTATTTACTAAAAGATGCGTTCTAAACAAACAGCTGGTTATGTAAGCACCAGACCAAGTCAAGGTCACACGATCCTTATGTGGGAGGGCCACACATCTGCTTATAGGAACACGCTATGACGGATTATACTACCTTGTCCAGGTCTCATTCATGATAACTAAGATACTATCCTTAGCTCTATATATTTTTTCTATTCCTGCGTCTTACTACTTATTCTGGTTATACATATAAGGATAGCTATTCTAGTGGAGTAGGGATTTTAAAGGCAGCATTTTATAGGTAATCTACCTGCATTTGTGTGGACAAAGTGTGGGAAACCATTTAAGAAAAGCCACTCTCAGTAGACCCGACTGAAATTCCGAACACCGATCTTTGTCATTGGCATGCCACTCAAACACGAGTGTGATGCCTTAGACCGTTCAGCCAATGAAGCGGGTAACCGCTCTAAAATGAAGGATTCAACGCCGAAAAGGAGATGGATGACATATAAATGACATTTCTATTGTTACAATACTAATTCTATTTCAAGAAACAAAGTTGGCACAATTTATTTAAATTTTAAAATTCTCCGACTTTTCCTGGTTTTACAGACAAAAAATGGATGAAGCATACTTGTTTTAGTACTGTGTGTACAACGCTATAAATAAAACTCCTCATAATTTTCATCGTTTTAAATTTAATTCACGACAAAAGCCTTATTAAAGACAAATGAGTAGACGATTGTCGCTAAATAACAGGGACTGTAGCTCCAAATATTATTTTACCGTATGGTATGCATAATGCACCTCTACTTCGTGCTTAGACGATGATTGAACAAATATCTGAAAATGTAAATGTTTAACATGTCCCTGTCACATCAAGTTCTCAGACTTTTCCAGGTGCGTATCAACCCTTTAGTACGTTTATTAAGCTGTGTTTTATTTGCATAATTAGTTTGGTCATAAATTTATTGCAAACGTAATTTAAAAAGTTGAAATAAAAATTAGTTTTGTAATAATTATTGTTTATTAAATGATGTTTAAACATATAAGACCAGGCTTTATAAAAATAAAATAGACTACAATATTTACTAGAAAATCCTATTCTCAGTTTATTTAATTTAAACTTTTAACTTTATATTTTTAATACAGTTTTGACTTACAATTTGTAATAAAACCACTTCAAATGCATATGAGTACATTCTGAAAATGGCATGATGGCGCTAAAAGAGGCCTCGTAAGAGTGTTTTCCTAATTTAAGATGCCATTTAGCCCCGTGCTTAGAATACACTATACATCCAGAGTTAAGAATATGCCATCGATATACTTGAATAGGGCGATCGAAGCACAAGACTACAGAAGAAAGCACACGTGGACAATATGTACAGACACATTCATAAACAAATGACCCTAGTTTCAGTCCAAATACTACTGTATCACCACGTTTTACTACCTGTTCAAGTTAACGAAAATGTTCTAATTATGCTAATGAATTAGGGATAATTATGCTAGTGAGTTAGGAATGATTCATCTAATGAGTTAAGGATGATTAAGCTAATGAGTTAAGGATGAGTACGCTAATGAGTTAAGGATGTTTAAAGCTAATGAGTTAATGGACTAAGCTAATGAGTTAATGACTAAGCTTTAGAGTAAATGTACCAACATTTGCGTGGATGGACAGAGTAAAACCATTTAGGGAAAAGACCATTCCCACTACACCCAACCAGGATTTGAACCCCATATCACTGTCATCGGCAGTATAAGTCTATTGCGAGAGTGACGCCTTGGACTAGACGGCCACCGAAGTGGGTACATCCTACTGTAAGCTTGTTTATTTTAACGATCGCCACTGTATGACTTGTACGTGACAGATCTTAAATATGGTTAACTGTGAACGGTTTCCTGTATATACAACGTGTATCTAAAACATTGCATCAAACTTTGGCAGGCTATTCCTTGTGAGAAAATAGAATAATTCACATCAGCAACCTAGGGTCCATCTTAAATATTAAGGGATGGTATACACCCCTAAACATAGAGCTAAAAACCACTATTGTGGGAAATATTATGAAAACTGATTAAGGTATTACAACGAATCTTTGTATACTACTTATTGAAACCTGTATCATTAATAAACTAAATGTGCTGTTACCGTTACCCACCCCCATCATGTAAAAAAAAAAGGGGGGGGGGGTTATAACACTTTTTTCTGCAATAAAATATGTCAGAGTAATTATTACTAACTTTGACTTAAGATTGATTACAAAACATGAAGTAAAAATTAACAAAAAAAGGTGCCTTGGAGAAACTGTCTATCTTTTCCTGTTTTCAAGATAATCACACAAGTTTGAGCTCAGGACAAGTGTAAATGCCTGCCAGGTAGGCAACCAGAATCGCAGTGTTACTTCGCACTGCAGTCGTTTAACCATTTTACCGGCACGTGTGACTATGTATCACATACAGTACATTTGGTAAACAAGGCTGGTTTGTGTGTAATGATGGAGAGACTCAGATACTTTTCCTTCTTCATAAGTTCCGATGTGTTGCTATTTATCACATTAGTAAGTTATGCTTACACAGTTCACACTTGGGTGGGATTTTAATCATTACACTCATTGGAGTATTGAAAGATAAATTAAGAAATACTAACCGCAGTTCTTGTATGTTTTAATTTCTAGCTTCAAAAGCAGATTCATAGCAAGTGTTTAAAATAGTGGCCCCTAACGTCATTGCAATAATTGAGGTGGCGTATCAATGACTGGCGTAATCTTTCGAAAACACGGGGTGTTTCTTGAACCTTATCACATGCAGCACCTATCCTGGCTAACAGGTCTTCCTCGGATTCAATGGCTGTCTCGTACACCAAAGCTTTGAAATAGACCCACAGAAAGAAGTCTAACGGATTAAGGTGCGGCCGAAGGGAGCACAAGTATTTTTACAGTTTTTACAGAATTGAATTTTTTTTGCCAAAATAAATCAAATATTTCTCCAGTAGCAACATAAAGTTTATTTTTCTACACATGCTAATATCAACAGATCTTGAATATCTGTCAAGGGTGTCCTGGAATGTTGTTAAAACATTTTCTCTTTATTTAAAAAGTGTTTACAACATTCCAGGACACCCTTGACAGATATTCAAGATCTGTTGATATTAGCATGTACAGAAAAATAAACTCTTATGTTGCTACTGGAGAAATATTTGATTTATTTTGGCCAAAATATGTAATGCTATAAAAACTGTAAAATTACTCGCGCTCCTTTCTGCCTCACCTTAAGGTAAGGAGAACGTGGTGGCTACGTAACAGCTATACTGGTTGCCTACCTGACAGAAAGGAATTAACACTCTTCTTTGAAATCAAACATGCATAATTATCTCGGAAACGGGTAAAGATAGACAATTTCTCCATGTCACCTTATTTGTTAATTTTTACTTCATGTTTTGTAATCTTAAGTCAAAGTTAGTAATACTTACTCTGTCATATTTTATTGCAGAAAAAAGTGTTACAACCCCCCATTTTTTTGATGATGGGGGTGGGTAACGGTAACAGCACCTTTAGTTTATTAATGATCAAGGTTTCAATAAGTAGTATACAAAGATTCTTTGTAATACCTTAATCAGTTTTCATAATATTTCCCACAATAGTCGTTTTTAGCTCTATGTTTAGGGGTGTATACCAACCCTTAATATTTAAGATGGACCCTAGGTTGCTGATGTGAATTATTCTATTTTCCCCCAAGGAATAGCCTGCCAAAGTTTTATGCAATGTTTTAGATACACGTTGTATATTCTATTGTACGCTATGGTCTGATATAAATAATCTCGCGTAGTGACAGGAAATTTATCGGCTCAACAAGTTGTGCCTTTATTAGTTATCACAATTTATTTCACCAATTCAACCCAAAACGTATTTATTACATCTCTGTTGTGATGTTCCTTCATGGTTTAACACAGGTGGTCTAGTATCAATCAGTAAATCTAGTTTTTCTGTATCCGCTACTTGCCAAAGACTGGGAGGTCAAGGTCAGGATCTCAGCCATGTGTAGGCCTACAGAGGGCGGTTTTCCATGAACAGTCTCCCATTCATAGTCTACACGCAAATGGGGGTATATTTACTCATCCCTGCCCTTATTAGTGTAAATATGCGGATATCCCGGACGGATAGTAAAACATAGTGAATGAACCGACCACCCCGACCATTTTTAAACCTCTGCTCTGATGAAGGCACTGGTAAAGGTTTGTGACAATTACCCGGTGGACTCGATCGCTCCTTTCCTTGAGTCTCTGCCCCAACTTCTCGAGGATTCCGCCCTCGGGGCTGCCCACCTCGGTCCCGGCACTGGCCCCCTCGGTCGCCGGTGGAGATGGCGGGGACGGTGGACTGGGGCACTCGGCCAGAGTGATAGCCCGAGGTGGCAGGGGTGACCTCCGGGGCCTACTTCCCCCCACCAACACCCCATCCTCCTCGTCCGAGGGTTCCTCTCCAGACAACCGACACTCCGTGTCAGAGAAATGGTGCTGCGACAGTAGTTTAATGGGGCCATCCCCGCTCTCGGGATCAGAGTCCGGCTCGCAGCTGATGTCTGGGGTGGTACCGCCGCGAGACAGGATGTGGCGCAGCAGGTGTCGTGGCGGCAGCCCCCGGGGAGCGGTCTCTCCAGGCTCGCACGTACCGTCCACACCTTCAGGCTCGTCATCTTTCCTGAGTCGGTCGCTTAGCCTCGCAAGTTTCGTCCTGACTCTACTGCTGAGTGTGGTCGCCTCAGCCTGCATGGCGCCCCATCCCGGACACACGCGCACACTTGTTTACACACGCGCACACACAACACTCGCCCACCACGACCGTCGATGTCTCTTCTCCCGCGAGAACTGAAGCAGGAAGGCGCCCGGCGCGCACGCTCGCGAGAGAAAGCGTGGGGGATCGATGAGTATACCACGTGACCCTGACGTCACTGACTCGCTCCAGTGGCCTCCACCACCACCGCTGGATAATTCATTGCGTAACACGCAAGAAACGAAAATTTATGAGGATTTTTAATGCGCACTTTCTAAACCACAACAGTTCCGAAGGTGTTGTGGGTGTTCAAAATCGACCTCGAAAGTATTTTTTTTATCAGGCCTCCGTTCAAGTATTCGGATTATATGCAATTATTACGCTAATTGAGTGGGATGATAACGGTAGAATTTTGAAGAAATGTACCCGCACTTGCGTGGAGGAAGAGTGCTAAACCATTTAGGAAAAAAACATACTCATAGCACACCCAGCCGGGAGATAAATCCGTAACTGTCTTTTACTAGACAAAATGAGTTTGTTATTATATTTATCTTGTGAATGTGGGGAATGCCAGGCCTACACCGTGGTTCGGATTCCACGTTAAACTGTAGGTCCTCCATTTTCATCTCACAGTCACCCTAGCATTACACATTAGCGTAAGTGCGTATAACCCGAACGGGTAGTAAGACGCGCTGATGATAATAATAATAATATTATTATATTTAAACCACGTACTCACCAATGCGGATAACGTGCCTGGACTTTGATGACTCATAAATGATCAAACAATTAATATGATACTCTAATACAAATTTGAGTTAAAAACATAAATATATGAACAGAAACTCGTAATTAATAAATGAATACATTTTTTCAAAACTTTTTTTGGTCAAAATAAATCAAATATTGCTCCAGCAGAAACACAACAAAGTTTAATTTTCTTCGTGTGGTGATATCAACAGTTGTTTAATATTCCCTATGAGCTTAGCGTCATTAGATGATAAACTTTTTAAATGAAGAAAAATAGTCATCATTAAATTCAAGGACCGGCACAGATTTATCTGATTACCAAACCCTTCCTTCACCTCTGACAAGACATCTTGTGAATGTGGGGAATACCAGGCCTCCACCGTGGTTCGGATTCCATGTTAAACTGTAGGTCCTTCATTTCATCTCACAATCACCCTACCATTACACATTAACGTAAGTGCGTATAACCCAAACGGGTAGTAAGACGCGGTGATGATAATAATAATAATAATAATAATAATAATAATAAATTCAAGGACACTCTTGACACATGTTGAGGTTATCATGTGAAGAAAATAAAACTCTATATTTCTATTGGAGAATTATTTGGTTTATTTTGACAAAAAAAAAGTTTTGCTATAAAAACTGCAAACACACTGGCCTTTTCTCACGTTCTCTATACGCCCACCTTAATAATACATTCCTTAATACATTCCATCTCTGTCTGAGGGTCGCCCAATGATTCATTCACATCAAGTAGGACACCTACCAGAATAAATATCTTGGCACGGTACAGTTTTAAGCACGCACATTAAAATAACACACAACTTCAAAAACAATTTAACTTATAAACGTAATACAATAAAACATTGTATAGGGCCTTGGTAAGATCTAAACTAGACTACGGCAGTTTTGTTTATGCATCAGCGAGACCTTCGGCGTTAAAGATGCTGGCTAGTGTCCATCATGTGCGTATACGACTGGCTAATATTGCTTTTCATACCAGTCTAGTCGTCAATATATGTGCCGATATCGGCGAGACCCCACTTCTTTGACGGCGGTCATATCTTCTGGTATCTTACGTGCTGAAACTGCATTGCATGCCAGAGCAAGTTGTCTACCGTCCTGTGTTTCATCCATATAATCGTGTCTTGTATGAAACCAAATGGCGTAGTACAAGGCTGGTTGGGATCAGGATGTTATCGGTTTTCGACACGTGGGGGTAGTCCTGCCAAAGGTTATCCACAGGTCGAGTTTATCCCTGGAAGATACGCCTACCTCAATGCCATTTTGATCTTGCCAAGTTCCCTAACTCATTTCCTCTCAATTAAGCATTCCTAATCCTTACCCAATATTGTAATTAGTACATAGAGTATAAACCGAACGGGTAGTAAGATGCGTTGCTACAAAAATAATCAATGTTGACCTAAAAAAAAGTGTTTTTTAAAAGTTCCTTCTTGCCATAATCCTACTATATAATATGAATATAATCCCTGTTATCGTCAAAATGAGGAGACACAGTGGTTGGTGCGAGTAAGAGATTTGGTGCTCAGGCATGGTTCATCTCAGACCGGGGTGACCTTGCACCAACTTTCCCCTTGTCTGTGCACCACTAAATAAACCAGGTTATTTGGTGCTAATAGCTCCTTGTACTGTTAAGTCCCCCCATACACCCGTTAAATGTTCTAGTGAGGCGTGGGGAGGAGGGTAATTTAATGCTGTGGGGTAATTTAATGCTGTGGGGTCATTGGGGGCTTAACCGGCCAGGAGCCTGGGCTGGGTCAGTGTAAGTGTGTAATAAACCAAGTTGTAGTCCTAATGTCGTTATAAAAACAACATTTTTGATAGTTTTGTTGTACACCACGTCTTACGACCCATCCGGGCTATCTGCATATCCACACCGATGGACTAGGGTTGAGAAAGGTAGTTTTAAGAGGAAATGTACCTATATTTGCGTGGAGAGAGAGTAGAAATCTATTTATAAAAAAAACATCAGCACACCTGACCAAGAATCGAATACGGGTCTCCCCAACTATCTGCAGTCAAGTCTATTGCGAGTGTGATGCCTTGGAGCAGCGGATGCCAACCTACGGACCGTTGATTAATTTTATCTGGCTCGCAAAAGTTTTAGTAAACAAACAATTATGTTGATTATACTGTATGAGAAAAAAAAAGTTTTTTTTAACTCAATTTTTTTTTTCAAACAGGGACAAAAAAAAATTTGGCTCCCGATATTAAAAAGTTTGCCCTTACACCTTAAACAATGTGACCACTGAGGTAGGTGTCAGATAATTAATAGATTTGTTTTCTTATACACCGTGCCTAACTATCCATTCACAATATCCACATTTTCACACTACGGTACTTATCTATAGATGAGGACATTCTAATTTAGAATAAAGTGTACCAGTATTTGCGTGGCGAAAAAGTGAGAAACAATTCTAAGGAAAAATCACCTCCAGTACAACCGACCGAGACTTGAGCACCGACCTCCCTCCCTGTCTCCGTAAAACCAGACATGACAAAACTGACGAGTTTTTCTAAGAGCACATGGGTGTGGGTCACTTTTAACTAAGGACTTGAATAATTTTTTTCCTTATCGAATTAGCTTTTTAATTAAAAAACCTTATAAAAATAATAAAAAAACCCATTAATGTAGAGTAGTCAACATTAATTACAATAAGACACCATATTTATATAACTGCTGAAATTGACACTTGTTAAATATCAATAGCTGAAGAACAAGTGACTATTGGATAAGATTCTCCCGATTGCCATTGGATTATACATTTTTTCCACGACATCTTTTTTTTTTAGTACCGCGTCTTACTACCTGTTCGGTTGATAAGCTTACCTATGTACTAATTACGCTAATAGTTTTAGGGAGTAGGTAGTTTATTCTTATAGGAAGTGTACTCACATTTGCGTGGAGGGAGAGTGGAAAACCATTTTGGAAAAACCACCCTCAGCACACCAGATCGAGATTCGAAGCTCGGTCACCCTGTCAGCGACGGTCTAGTCTATTGGGAGGGTAGCGCGTTAGACCACGCGGCCAACGAAGTTCACTGGGTCTTAGCACCCATTTGGGTTGTACGAATTATATCTATTTCACTAATCGAATAGGGCTGAGGAAGGTAAATTTTTGGGAAAATATGCCTGAATTTGTGTAAAGGAAAACACCCACCCACAGTACACCTGGTCGGGATTTGAACCCCAACCTCCCTGTCATCGGAAAACTATACTAATTAATGATATTACGTCCAAGCCGTGTGCCTACTGATGCGGATAGCGTAATCGTTAAAATAATTTATAAATATGAACCCGCTTTGAGGTGGCATGGTACAAGGCTACACTCTCACAATCGGCCTGATATTGCTGATCAAGTAAAGACTGGGGTTCAAATCCTGGTTGAGTGTTTCTTTGTTAATGATTTATAACGCTTTCTTCACATAAATACGGGTATATTTGATCCAAATTTACCTTCCGTATCCTTACAACATTAGCGTAGTTAATATACACGTATGTAGCTTGAGCAGGTGAGAGATGTAGAGAAAAAAAGTTTTTATATATTTAGCTATAATTTTACCAGTAAATAGGAGTGAAACAGATCTAAAATTCCAGTTATTAAATTTAAGTTTTGACAGAGATCCTTATCTCCACATCCTTAAGGATGGGCTCCCATTTAATACGGTCCTTACCCACCTTTGAGAATCCATGACACGTTCCTTCATTCGTTATCTTTGGCCGGAAGGAACGAGTTTGCATATGAAATAGAAAGAGATAGGTACAGAGAGAATTTCTAAGCACGCTAAATATGAATGGGACGGAAAGAAGTGACATTCGCTTACGTCATATATTTTCACAGAAATATTCCGCAAGAAGAAACTAGAGTAAACACACATCATTTATGAGCGAGGACAAGTAGGTCCAACTTAAGAAAACAAGTATGCGCTGCGTGATGTGAACTTAACAGGATTACATTCAGTAATGATCGAAGTGACATAACGTAGCGTGAGATAGATTCTGAGTATGAAACTGGCACATTCTATTCTGGTCTAGCTAGGTAGGTGTTGTCTTGTATTTAGTATAGTGTCGCACTTGAGGTTGTAAGTCTGAGTATGAAACTGGCACATTCTATTCTGGTCTAGCTAGGTAGTGTTGTCTGTATTAGTATAGTGTCGCACTTGAGTGTTGTAAGTCTGAGTATGAAACTGGCACATTCTATTCTGGTCTAGCTAGGTAGGTGTTGTCTTGTATTTAGTATAGTGTCGCACTTGAGGTGTTGTAAGTCTGAGATATAAACTGGCACATTCTATTCTGGTCTAGCTAGGTAGGTGTTGTCTTGTATTTAGTATAGTGTCGCACTTGAGCTTTACTCAATCAGACTATACAACTGTCCCTAAGCCACTGATTCCAGGTCAGGCTCAAGGGTGGAAACTCTAAGATACTATCTGATTCCCGTAGATATGATACCATATTTAATAAAAAGAATGACCCACTTCGATGGCCACGTGGTCTGACGCACTACTCTCGTGGTATACTAGACTGTCAAAAATGAGGATATCGGGGGTCGATCGGGCGCACTGAGGGTGGTTTTCCTAAATGGTGTTCCACCCTCCACGCTAATGGAGGTGCATTTAATCTAAATTAAGCCTTCCTAATCCCTATTTCAATAGTGTAACTAGTGCATAGCGCAAAACTCGAATGAGTGATAGGATGTAGTGCTAAAAAAAAGTATTTTTTATTGCTTAAGTTAATAAAACTCCATATATTGGTCCGTACTCCACTTCTTTTTAACCATCCAGGCAGTCCGGATATTCACACTATTGGAATAAGGAAGGTAGCAGTTAAAGGAAATGTAGGCCTACCTGGATTTGCGTGAAGAGAAATCCACCTTAGTACATCAGGTAGTCATTCAAAATCCGACCTTCCCATCATCAATAAGCCAGACAAGACGATAACGACGTATTTATCAATATTCCATACAATTATATTAAAGTTAACATAATTTAGTTCAAATTCTGTATTTTGTGAACAAATAAATATTAGCAGCAATAGTTACCAAAAATCAAAATAAAGTTTGATATTAAGAACAATAATTCGTAAAACGTGTTTAGATAATTACTATATCATTCGTGATCGCTCTAAAACTACTACAGGCGATCATCGAATTGAACCATATAATCTAAAGAAACAGGTTGAGGATGAACAGAGCGTCGATTATATATATATATATATATAATATAATAATTATATAAATATATATATATTATTTAAAAAAAAACAGCGTTTTGGGAAAACCCATCTTAAGTGCATTTATTCAAGGACGAATAAGGATTCCTATGGTCAAAACCCACCGTGATAATCATGTAACCTAATTATTTAATTGATTATAATGGAAACAAATAAATTTAAAGCAACATTTTACTGAAAAAAAGTTCCGACACCTTGAGGTCGGTCGGTAGTGTAGACCTATTTAGATAGTGGTTCCAGTTTCGATTCTTGGCATGGTCACAAAATGTATAATTGGTGACGTGTGGGTTTCCTCTTTCGCAGTGATGAATTAACGGCCGGGGGATGGATGTTGTGTCTTATCTAGGTTTAAGTTAGCTTACAACTCATTTGTCGATATAATCAGTCGGTTCAAAAAGTGCACGTTAATTACCTCAAATAAATGAAAGGAATAAAATACTAGACAAAAATGGTTCCTTTAATTATTACTAACCCGCCTCGGTGGCGTAGTTAGTTAACGCGCTGATTCCATTTTGAGTTAGACTGCTGAGGACGAGGAGATCGAGGTTCGAATCTGGTGAACTGAGGGTGTTTTTCCTAAATGGTTTTAAACGCTTTATGTTTTAAATGCAAAATTAAAATATAAAGCTTATCATTTAATAAATGAGAAGTTATACAACATTAACACATATTTATCCACCAAAGTTGTTTATCATTGTAGATATACACACGAATGGTGGAGCATTTTCTTAGTTGCCCTTCCCACTATATTGATCCAATTAAAACCTTTTATAATTTTTTTTTATTGTTTATCTGAAGTATTTAATGTGCACTTTCTGAACCGACTGATCATAACAGCACTAGACATATTCACTAACTTGAATCTAGAAGAGACACAACATCCAGCCCCGGCCGTTAATTTATCACTGTAAAAGGGGAAATAAATATTTCACCAATGATAAATTTTTCGGGCATGCCAGTAATCAAACCCAGGACCCTTAGCTTAATAGACAGACACGCTACCGATAGAGCTAGGTATTGGGCTATTTTAATAATCACGTTAAACATATCTATCATATATCATATAATATCATATCATATCATATATCATATCACAGAAATCCATGAAAAATAACCTACCCGTAAAATAATTGTGTGTGCATTTTATCCCCAAATGTATCCAACCCCCAAATCAATTCAACGCAAAGGATTTCCTTTGATCTCGGGAAATTTGTTATCGAACACCTACTAGCGAACGTAACATTCCTATTCAACGAAATGAACACTCCAAAGAGAGAAAGTAATCAATAAATAAGTTACAAAGAAGTTTCCAGACGTTCGTCCTTGAATTTGTTTTCCTGGAGACTGGAGTGAACGAGCACCGTTATAGGATTACACTTTGCAAAGTAAGAACAGCAGTTTGCTTGTACTAACAAGATGTAAAACATGGCGTCTCTTCACACCTCGTGACCAGAATGGTTTTAATAGACGATAGTTTTGATAACGGTAACACGATATTTTACTGTCTAACTTAAAAGAAACAAGAATATTCTTCTATAAAAGGTATAATAAAATACGAATTAGATTACAATCATTAGATGAAAGCGAAAGTTGATATTAAATGTCTCTTATCGACTATTTCCAATAATGTTTCGTTATTGTTGAATGTTAATGTTGAATCATTATTTTAAATTTATTATTAGAGGTGATAAACCATTCGATTACTAAGGAATTTAGTTATTTAAGAGGTGAATTTAATTAAGTTAATTTATTTTAGTAATTTTATTTTATAATTTATTATTATTGATTAATAAATTATGAAGGGTTTAGCTTTTATGATTAATTATATTTTTATTTATTTTTAATATTTTATAGGCTTGAAATTGGTCAGTAGAATTAAGGATGTTATAATTTATTATTAATGTTATATAATTTTTATTAGTTTAATTTTATATTTTTTATATTTGTCTCTTATTTGACGCAATTTCTTACTAAGGGTGTTACAGTGGTTGAAAAAATTGACACTAAAAATTCAATCTTAAGTGATCAATTATGATAGAGTGGGGTTAACTAACCTCCCCTCCAACCCCTCCAAGACCGAAGACCAAAGTCGCAGGTAATATTATTGTCATTGCGAGTTAGTTTTCTTTAGAGGGTGGCTGTAGCGATGGGTACAATAGAGTAATTCTAAGACTTGAGTAATTACTCGAGTAATTTTTAACGAATCATTTACTCGAATCTTCCCGTGGCAATCGGTTGGACAACATTACTCGGGAGTCTTGCAATGGAATTTGATACTAATAACATGTCAATAATCTCTTCCTATAGTAGACAGTCGACACTGACCTCCACCCCCTTATTTTCAGGTTTCACGTTGCATGTACATTCAATATGAAAGTATGCGTTTTAAGAAGTATCTCACAAAAAAAAGAAGTGTTGTGCTCTTTTAAATAAAATGAACTTCTCTTTATGCATTCATGTTAAATAAATTGATAATAGTTATACCTTTTTAAAAGTGAAAGGAGTTTTTTTTTTCTATTTTGTAACTTACCCTCATTATTTTCAATTTATAAATAATCATATTTTACTAAGGAGAAATTATAATCTATACAATAATTAAGAAAGACTTATAATTAGTTTAATCTATGCGACTGTGGAAATAAGACTGCCGAGGTGCCGAGTAAAAAAAAAAATCGAGTACTTTTAAAAAGAATCGGAAATGTGATACGCTTAGTTAGCAATGCTTTTCGATTGTGTACCTTACATCTGCGAGTATTTTGTATTGAAAATGCACGTGCAACATTTAAGCCATAAAGGTTCATTTTTGCGTAGCAGCAGAAACTGTCGATGAAAAATGAGCTCTAAGGGAATATGCCTTTTAGATGGAAATAGAATGATAAATAGTCCAGCAACAAGGTTGATTCTCACTTAGCCGGTAAGCAAAAATAAAATAAAGGAATAACAAGGACCGAGTAAAGTTACTCGAGTAATCCCGGAAGAATCGAGTACTCCCGATTACACAACACAATCGAGTAACTCGATTATATTTACTCGATTGTGCCCATCACTAGGTGGCTGTTTTCATTCCGCCTTTAGATGTTTATCGAGTACTAAGAAATGTGTACTTAGATCCTTGTTCCTTAATAATCTGCAATAAGTGACAGTTGTGAAGGCTAGCATTCACCCTTCTCTCTCTAATGCTAACCACCAACTTTTCTATATAAGGAAGGGGGGGAGGAGGGAATTAACTCAGTTACACAGTGACTAAGATAAACTTGTCTGGGTTAAATGAATCAAGGTAGTTCGGGAATTTCTTCTTTATGAAAATAAAAACTAATTGAAGGAATTTTATATTATTTCTTACATTTTCAACTTATTATAACGTGCACTTTATTAACCGACTAATTATATCATAGCGTTAATTACAAACTAGCTTACTCCATAAGTCACGAGACCACTAGCTCTTGAATCGTCACTGCGAGAGGAAAAATCCCAATTTTATCGAACGAGCAGTGAAAAACCAAATACTCTTGGTTCAGAATAAAACCAAATAAGAGAATTCATTATCAAATTATTTAAAGATTGTTATCTACTTTAATATACATAATATATTGTTTAAAGAAGACATAGAAAACTAAAATACATTTTACTTTTTTTTACTAACAGTGAGGTCAAAGTTCAAATCTTATTCGAATTAATTGTGAGAGGCTGTAATCCTATCTATAGATTAAAACGTTTAAACACCCTTGTTTTAAATTGTGATCAAATAAAATCTACCAACAAAATATGTGTACCCATAATTAATTTTGTGTTGGTTCCCCTTGGGGCCAGCGTTGAGAAAGTATAGTCCATGAGCCCTCACTTTTTTATGGCATCCCTTTTTTGTAGAGTACGTGTTTTTAAAACTTTTTTTATGTTCTGCAGCATTTTAAAATGGTTTAATTAGCTGTTTAGAGATGGGTAATAGAGGTTGTAAGGAACTATTTGATAAAATAAATTAGCGCAATTTCGCAATTTTATAAAAATGTGAGAATACATAAAAACAATATTTAGTGTTATTTTGTTTTCTCTCGTTGTAATTACACGTTAAGTTTAACTCTTTATTTTTACCAGTTACAGAATATTTAAGAGTGTCGAAGAGGTTAAAAAGTCGACTTCTTAAAAATAAATTACAAATTATCAATTATAAATGATTTATTAGGGTAAAATCCCCCCCCCCCCTTTTTCCCCTCCCAGATCGAATGACCTCAGTGAAAGGTAATATTGTTGGAACTCTTGAATTTTTTTTAAAGCAAGGGTGTATTTATTATCGTCGTTATAAATGAGTATCAAATTATCTATAGGAAGTAACAGTAGGACGGAATCTCAACTTTCAGAACGGAAGTGACGTCATAGCTCCCCCTCCCCCCTTTCCCTCCCGTCTCGCGTGTTCCAGGGATTCCCCCCTCCCCCCCTGATGATCCAGAGGGACATTGGGAGGGTGAAGGGGAGAGAGTGTAGGAGATGTGTGGGGATGATTCGTCGGGGAGACGGTGGTCGCGGAGGGACGGGTTGTATGATTGGTTCAGGAAGTCCTCCCTCCCCTCACCCCTTTACCTCCCGTCTCGCGTGTTCCCCGCGGCGTAGATTCGCGGGATGTAGGAGAAGGAGGTGTGACATTAGAGAAAAGGCTTACACGATTGGTCGAGAAAAAGAACCTCGTTATAAGTTTCCCACGAACTAAAAAGGGTTAACCTTTAATCCTGACTTCTCTAAACTCGAGTTGAGAAAAAGCTCCTTCTTTCCGGTGGTGACAAATGAAGAATGTTTTCCTGCCAGCTTAGCCC
>JBCFYV010011172.1:125785374-125813669 GCA_039000515.1 Timema cristinae
TTGTTAGCCTATGTACTAGTTACGATAGTGAGTTAAGGGTGATTTTGATTGAATTTAGAGCTAGTGTACCCATATTTGCATGAAGGTAAAGTTAAAAATCCTTTAGGAAAAACCCCCTCGGTAGGCTTTCACTCCAGCCGGGATTCAAATACTGATATCCCCTGTATCGGTAGTCCAGCTTAATACGAGAGTGATGCCTTGAGACCATTCAACAACCGAGGTGGGTGACGGCCAGATGTTCTGAGGATGTCTTTTTTCTTCTAAATGATTTTCCCTTCTTCCTCCAAATGCGGGTACATTTACTCTAAAATCTGAATTCCTCATTCTTACCCCATTTGTGAAATAAAATGCAGATATTTAAGTTGAGTTGTAAGATGTGATGCAAACAAATAAAATAAAATAAAGCCTCAAAATTTATACATGGGTGTTATCGGTTAAAAGGGTAAACCTTAGGAAGGGTTAGTGGATCAAAAAACTAACTCAAAATATCTTTTAGAGATTCACTCGTTTTAGCTTACTCTTCACGCAAACAGCAAAAAAATAAATTAAAACTCGTTTTTCTGCATAGGTCTTCGACAATGGCTCAATATTAGTTTTCTTGGAAGATGGATCGGTCGGGCTGGAGCTGTTGCTTGGCTTCTGTGTTCACCTGATTTAACGCCATTTGATTTTTTTGTATGAGGATCTTTTAAACAAAAAGTGTATGAAGTACCTGTTAATTACCTTCAATCATTACGATAACGGTTAACGCAAGGGTGTAAAGAAACGACAGTCGCACAATGTCGGTCAGCCACTCATTCTGTCATTGATAGGTGCAATACTTGACCCCATACTGGAGGCCATCAATTTGAACAAAATAAATAAAATATTTTATTTAATACCTTCTTATTTTGTTTTCATTTATTTTTTTGCTGTTTACGCGAAAAGGAAGTGAAAACAAGCAATTCTCCTAAATACATTTTGAGCTAGGTTTTGATCCACTACCACTTCCCAAAGTTTAGCCGTTTAACCCATGAACACTCTGTAGATGACTAGACCTATACTTTATTTTCGAGATATTTTTTTAATGTTACCTCACGTTGTTCTCATGCCATTGTATAGATAATGAGGGCGATTTATTATGCTCTGTTTACTTTGAATACGATCAATACCGAAACTTTGGTTTTTGTTTAAAGAGCTGAGATAAAGCAATTTATCACTTTGTAACAAGACGATAGTTGGATCCCATTAGTGTGAGAAGATATGAGCTGCGAGGACGGAGATTCAATATTGAATTGAGTGAAAGCATCAAGATTAGACCATGAAGGGGGAAGAGGGGTGGGGAACGTTCACGTTGGCTTTTAATTAGTTTCTTGAACCCTCTTCGGTGGCTACATGGTCTAAACACTACTCTCGTAGTAGATTAGACAGCCGATGATGGGGAGATTGAGGTTCAAATCTTTGTCAGGTGTACTTAAGGTGGTTTTTCCTAAATTATTTTCCATTCCCTCTCCACCCAAATGTGGGTAAACTTCCTACAAATATAACCTCCTCAATCCCTAAAACCATTTGTGTGATTATTACATAAGCGTTTAGCCCGAACGGGTAGTAAGACGTAGTGTTTAAAAAAATGAGTTTTTTGTATAGTTCTTCAATATTATCAAAATAGAGGACATTAGTGTGGTTATAGTTGTTAGTTATACCATTATATAACAATCTGGGACTAGCTTCAGCGTCCACGTGGTTTAACGCGCTACTCTCGTGTTGGACTAGACTGCCAAATAAAGGGAGATAGGGTGCACGTTTTTGTCCTAAATTGGTTTCCACTCTACTTCCACACAAATGTGGTGCACTTCCAATAAATTAAACCTTCCTAATCCCTAAACAATTAGTATAGTTAGTACTTGGAGTATAGCTCGAACGGGTAGTAGATGCTAATAAAGAATCAGGGCCAGGATTTTGATGACATTTCATCTTCTTTATATTGTCACATATAATGTTCATAAGTTCATTTTTGAGTGATTTTAAGCATTTTTGATTGATTTTAAGCATTTTTTAGTGATTTAAAGCATTGATGTTAAATAAATATATATTTAAATACCATCCATATTTTATAAATGCATCAATACTCAATCATAAATTTGTAAAGTGCGTATTTGATTTAGTTGTTTGTATTTATTACACGTTTTTGTTCATACTTTTAGGTTTTATTTTATTGAAAATTTGAAGTCATATTTTTAGTGTTTAGGTATTTCATAGATCATTAATGATCACTTTCAGGTCATCAAAATCCAGGCTGTGAAAATAATATATAATATAATTTTCAAGGTCCATATTATGCTGTCCATCCCTTTTCCAAAATGTTATTATTTGAACACGTGAATTTTATTTTAACAAAATTATGGTTGTCTACCGATATAGGTTCACACAATATACTCCTGTCAAGGCACCTGTGGTTTATAATGTTTACATTTCATTGTGCTTCATTTCCGGATAAAGTGGTGTTCGTTAAAAAAAAAGATTTTTGGCATATTTGTTTATTATAATAATCAAAGTTAGTAATCAAGCCTCTACACAAGGTTCCACATTGTTGCTATTACTGGCTAGAAATAAGGTAACATATTTTTAAATAAGAAAATTAAAAAATAAATAAACAATTTATCCAAAAATCATATATTTCTCCTTACCTACTAATAGTGAAAAGCTAAAATTTATTCAAAGAATAAACACATTACTTATAACCCATTTTCACTACAATATTAAAAATTGTATATTTCTTCTTAAGGACATAATTAGTATATTACGGTATTATTTCTGGGGACCAAGGGAGCCAAAAAATTTGGAAAAAATAGCCTATAATTTCTTTTCAAACTAACTTTACTATACATTAGAATATATTTAGTTAGTTTTTAATTTAAAAAAATATGTTTTACATGTTCTTTCTGAAACAAGTGATTATATCAGCAAACGACTTACAGACTGACTAAAGCCTAGAAAAGAAATGGCACAAGTACCGTGTGTTTCAATTCATCACTATCAAAGAGAAAACACCAACTTGACCTTTTGAAAAAAATAAAAGGCCATGTCGGGAATAGAGCTCGGGAAATCAATAGGCAAACACGCTATCGACTGAGGTAGAGTGTCGGACTATATAACTATATGTGGTTAGTATTAATTGGGTCAAGGGTAAATACAATATCTAAAAGGGTTGAACATAAAGGTTTGCAATCCCAAGACAACACAAGTATCCAGCGACACTGGTAAATTTAATTTTTTTTTTTTCACAAAAGATTCTAATATATAAAAGTAGACTAAATAATAAAATAGACCGTGGAACCATGATTAATATTCTGAATAAAAAACGTAACTGATTCGAACTAAGTTCAATGTATAAGCACATACCATTAATATATAGCTACTTTTATGTTAATAGCAATACGTTTGAATTGTAAAGAAACAAAAGGCCTTCTAGTTAATCCTCACAAAACTGCTTGTTTTCGTCTAAAGTAAATTGTATCTCATTCATGTTTTTTCTCTGAGTGGGAGAACGAGTTGTAAACTCCAAAAAGGATTGAATAGAGGCACGTGATTCTTTCTCCTCCACGGCGGGGTAGTTCCGTTTGGCCAACCTGCCAAGATGTCGGGTGACCTCTCCCCTCCTTTACCCCGCTCAAGTGAGTGAAGATGTTAGACCCCACCGCCACGCAGCGCCACCTATTTCCTGCGTAGTCAGTGGGTCAAGTTATGTGAGGGGGTAGACGTCTCAATCAATACAGGTGTCCATCCTCCTGACACCCTATTATTATCACGTGCTAACCAGACACCTTAACAGTAATAGCTACCCACTTCAGTGGCTGCATTGTCTAAGGCGTCACTCTTGCAATAGACCTGATTGCCGACGACGGGGAGATTGAGATTCAATCCCGGTCGGGTTTATTGAAGCCGGTTTTCCTAATGATTTTCACCTTCCCTACACGTAAATGTGGATACACTTTCAACAAATTCAACCTTCCTCATCCCCAAAAATAGTAATTAATTTATATGCGTAGTAAGACGTGGTGCTTTAAAAAAAATAGCTATTCATATCAGTGAGCACGAGGAATAAACATTAAGCTTGTCTAGTCTGGTTTGTCAATAATTGTGATATTGGGTTAGAATCCCGGACGGGTGTATTGAGAACCCTCAATTGTTTCTCACTCGCCCTCTATTTAAATAACGGGTAAATAGCTCTAAATTACCTCTTCCTTACCAATACCTCACTTAGCGTAGTTCAAATGCAAACAGCCTGAACGGGTTGTAAGACGTGGTGTAGAGACAAAAATTGACAACGATTACTCGGGTTCCGATTGAGCCTTCGCTTCAAGTGAAGACAGATGATGAGGAAGGTAAAAGCAGACTAGAACGTCTTAAGGCTTACACTGAACGTCTCTAAGTTTACAAGGTATAGTCAGAGTGATCTTTAAGATTTTAAAGCATATTAAAAATAGATGCAAGTGGACCAACATTGAAGACTAGTTTATCTTCAGCAGTTAGGAAACACAACTGAATCAAACATCCTCTGGTGTATTCATTCCTAGAGACCCAAAAACAATAAACAGTTAATATAGAAATGTGCCCCATTTGACCTTGTTTTCGAGCTATAGTCATGTTTGTATTCCAGTAATGTGGAGCAGCTCAACATTATAAGAAGTTCTCAAAATGGCCACCTTCGGTCTGAATGAAAGCATGCAAAAGCCGATCGTAGAATGCCGCACACTTTCAAAAACACATTAAAATGCAATGCTTGCATTCAGGTAGAAGATGGCCATTTCGAGAACTTCTTATAATATTAAGTAGCTCCACATTACTGGAGTACGAAAAGGACTATAAATAGGAAACAAGGTCAAATGGGACAGATGTATATTCACTTTTCTCACGATTTCTATATCTCCTGTCCACCATTGAAGTGAGTCCCTCAAGTTACGGTACACTGTCTATTTATTGACTTATAGAAGAGTCGTTAGCGTCAAATAATGGAGGGCCGGCTATATTCATCCGTTTTATTTGTGTGGTATTATATAGTGTAAAATTAACTCTCGGAATATTTGAAAATATTGCAGTATATAATTAGATTTTTAGAAGTGTATTAAAATTCTATATTCTTAACAATAATATTTTAAAGTGATTTACTTTCAAAACGTTTAAACATAGGTTCTAAAAAACACTAATGGCGTTTATAGTGGAAATAATATTTTTACATCCATACTGTTTATATCCTATGGCCTGGGTCAGTTTTTTATTCATGGCGTATATTTTTCTCTAGCGAATTGCTAGGCCTGTCGTAGCTTAATATTCCTTATAATCCAACATAAGACCAGGACAGACGCAACATCCAGTCCCCGGCCGTTAATTCTTCGCCGTGAAAGGGTAAACCACATTTAACCAATGATACATTTTTTGGCCATGCCGGGAATTAAAGCCGGGACTCTTAGCTCAGTAGAAGACACGCTACCGACTGAGCTAAAGTGTCGGATTATAATGGGAAGAATATAGTAAGTTATTCATAGAATTTAAATTGTTCATCAATTATTATCTTTCTGTAATTGTTCGAGGAACAAAATAATGAAATTGAGATATTTACTACTTAAAATAAAAAGTTTTTTTTACCAAGCATATTAACAAATTTTTTTTTTATTGATTTTATTGATAATTGATTTACTCTGGTTTTATCAACATTTTGTCGGCTATAATTTTGTGTGGAGAAAATAGGAAACATATTTCAAACTTTTAAATCATTTATTGGGATAAATCTAAGGAACACTTAATTTAATATGTTTGGATGAAGACTTAATTTATTCCACGAATCACCTAAGGAATTAAAAAATAAAATAATCGAGTGATTTGCCACGGATTTGAACTTTTACTCGATTATAGCCAATTACTGGTTCATAACAAATATTAATTTGCAGTAAAATATTTCTCTATTTTGAAAATAAGTAAATATTAATATAAGAGATAAATAGCACTTCATACAAGTAATTAATATATTTCATTTTGCAAATAGTAATAAATTTGCAAAATGTTATTTATATTGGTTTTGGGTGAAAATAATTTTTTTTTAAATTAATTTTAAAAACTTACTCAAACATGTTTCTGATTCAATATAATAATAAGACTTTATATCAATATGAACATAATGAAATTAAGAAAGATTAGTGTTTACCCTAAAGATAATATAAAATACATTAAAAATAAAACTAATAAAGACATAAAGAATAATTAAATAACATATAAGGATTTTAAGTTTTGTTTTGATTATTAAATAATTGCAAAAGAAGTTTATGTATATATGTATATATATTATATATATATATATATATATATATATAATATATATGTATATATATGTATGTATATATATGTTATAAAAAATATTGTTTATATAAATATATAACTAACAATATATATATATGTTAGTTTTATATAAACACACACGAGTTATTTACAAGAGTAGCTACTTTCAATTAATTTTTATTTATGTATGATATATTTAAATTTGATTGAGTCGTATTGAAAGGGAAACTGTGTCGGTGTGAACTCTATATTCAACCGTAATGAATATTTCATGAAGGCGAGAAGCAACTTTATTATTCCTTTCCAGCTCAGTGATATTCTAAGATGCGCCTCACAAATAATATTCCCATCAACAAGAGAATAGTCACCATTTTACTTTCCACAGGCACCTGGCCCAAGTGGGGCCATTAATAGAGATGAGTCGAATCCGGATCTTAAATTTTCTTTCGAACCTCGAATTAAATTTTTTTAAATCATTTTAGTGTTTTTTTCCCCTCCAAATCTTACTACCTGTTCAGGTTATACGATGATAGTTACTCTAATGGATAGAGATGAGTAAGGAAGCTGCTTAGATGTAATCTACCCGCATTTGCACGAAAGAAGAGTGGGACACCATTTAAGATTAAAAAAAACCACTCTCTGTAGAGCCGACCGGGATCCTAACCCCGGTCACCCCGTCAGCATCAGGCTGGTCTAACATGAGAGTGAAGCCCTAGAGCGTTCGGCCACTGAAGAGGGCTACAATTTCAAGTTAAAGTGAAAATTATTTAAAATTCAATTAAATAATAAAGTTGTGTAAGGCCTGGTTACGCTAGTAAATTACGCCTTAAATAACAACGATAACACTTTTCATGTAAATTAAATTATATTCATACAATTTTTTTGTTCGTTTTTCTCTCTCAAATACTCACATATATATATAACTCCCTTAATCAATTGCTTAAGTTGGTTATTTGAAGTGAAAGGTTTTATCATTATTGTATTCGATATAATTTTTTGATACTTTCAAGAATCTTTAATCTCTCAATTAAAATAGGATTCGATCGTCCTATCTTTAGTTATTAGCACTCGCAACAACAATTACTTTTTTTTAACACGTTTAAGTTGGGATTAAAGGAAACGCGAGTTTAAGTTAGTATTTTTGCAGTTTTTATGACCAAAAACTTGTTTTTTGGTCAGCAAAAATAACATATTTATTAAGTAGATGCATTTATTTTAGTTTTATAAATATATAGTTATCTCATCAGTTTTGTGTTGACACTTGACGCATACATATGTAACCCATTCCTAGTCTAGCTTATTTGCACATGGGAAGAGAGAAGTATTATTATTATTATTATTATTATTATTATTATTAGCACCACGTCTTACTACCCGTTCGGGTTTTACGCACTTACGCTAATGTGTAATGGTAGGGTGATTGTGAGATTAAATGGAGGACCTACAGTTTAACGAGGAATCCGAACCACGGTGGAAGCCTGGCATTCCCCACATTCACAAGATGTCTTGTCAGAGGTGAAGGAAGGGTTTGGCAATCAGATAAATCTGTGCCGGGACCAAGGATTGAAACCCGGATCCCGAGAAGTAGTAGGGTCAGCTCTCACACGCAACAGTGCGGCCTTTGGGCGCCTCTCCCACTTTGTCCTTTTGTATTTTTTTCTATCTGTCAAGATCATAGCGGCATTTAACCAGAAACTTTTTACACGAAGATAAAAAAGTACTGTTCAAATTCTGCGATGCCCATGATAAATATTCAAGAACTGTTACGATAACTAGGTGTATATATATATATATATATATATTATATATATATATATATATATATATATATATATAATGATTATTTGAGATATTCAACGTGCACTTTCTGAGCTAATGATTGTATCAACACAAAGAATTCCTATGCGCGGGAGTGAAAGGACCTACCTACAATTTTGCGGAAAGATATTTTCACATACCTTACAGGGTTATTTTACATGCTACAATCGATATGGGACGGACGGCTTTACTCGCCCCCCCCCCCCTTCCTCCTTGCGAAGAAAGTCGTGCTACCGATTTTTATCGGTAAAAAAAAATCCGTCGACCCAGGCTAGGTTTGAGCCCACGAGCATCGGAACCCGAAGCTAGCACTTTACCCTAAAGCTCCCTAAGAATATGTGTATAAAATATTTAATGAATCTACGAAAGGAATATTTTGATTTAATTAGGGAAAACAAGTGTTTTGTGTGAAAAGGAGAGAATACCGAAGAGAATGACGGAGATGAGGTGTGGAGGAAAATGATTGCAAGGGAGACCAAGAAAGAGATGGGAGGAACAGATAGCAGAAAGTGTGTGGGTGAGAGAGAAGAATGTAAGCTATTAAAGGAGAAAGAGTGTGGAAGGATAGAGGAAGATGGAGGTATTTTATTGAACAGACCCGGCCACAGGCTGGAAATAGCTGACGATGATGTGTTTTGTTAAACTTGTAAAAAATACGTACGGTAACTCACGCTAAGCCACACATTAAGACTGGGTTATTAAGGATTGATTGAGGTAGATAGTAATCAAGAGGGAATACATTTATGTTGATTTGTAGAGATAATGTAGAGTACCCGTAGTGCTCCTAATCGAAAAGCCATTCAAATCTGACTTATCCGCTACGGTGGCCGCGTGGTCTAACGCGCTACTCTCGCAGTATATTAGACAACTGGGGAGGGGAAGATGTGGGCTCGAATCTAGGTCGGGTGTACTGAGGGAGGATTTTCCAAAATTGTTTTTCACTCTCTCTACACGCAAATGCGAATACACTTCCATAAAATAAACCCTTCCTAACCCCTAAAACCAATAGCGTATATCCCGAAGGGGTAGTAAGACGCGGTGCTACAAAAAAAAAGCATAATAGAAAGATGTAGCTCACATTCTTTATCAGCAAGAGAATAATACAGTTCGAACCCATCAAGATTTCAACCAGAATATCTAGAAGGAATTCTACACAATTAAAGAGTTTCTAAGATAAGTAAATTAAATATTTTACTAAAATAAAAGTAAGATTTATAAAATTGGTTGAATAATAATTAAATAAATCCAATTATAACTGGAAAATTTAAAGAACATCGAAGATGAAGGTCGCTTGTCCTGGGTCCATACCCATTTGCGGGGGAAGAGAGGAAAGTATAAAGTGTCCTACCTACCTGGTCCTTGTCCTCTTGAGATCTAGGGTACAGAGTCACTGATAGCTGCAGCTCACCCAGATATTTGCGGGGGAAGAGAGGAAAGTATAAAGTGTCCTACCTACCTGGTCCTTGTCCTCTTGAGATCTAGGGTACAGAGTCACTGATAGCTGCAGCTCACCCAGATATTTGCGGGGGAAGAGAGGAAAGTATAAAGTGTTCTACCTACCTGGTCCTTGTCCTCTTGAGATCTAGGGTACAGAGTCACTGATAGCTGCAGCTCACCCAGATATTTGCGGGGGAAGAGAGGAAAGTATAAAGTGTCCTACCTACCTGGTCCTTGTCCTCTTGAGATCTAGGGTACAGAGTCACTGATAGCTGCAGCTCACCCAGATATTTGCGGGGGAAGAGAGGAAAGTATAAAGTGTCCTACCTACCTGGTCCTTGTCCTCTTGAGATCTAGGGTACAGAGTCACTGATAGCTGCAGCTCTCCCAGATATTTGCGGGGAAGAGAGGAAAGTATAAAGTGTCCTACCTACCTGGTCCTTGTCCTCTTGAGATCTAGGGTACAGAGTCACTGATAGCTGCAGCTCACCCAGATATTTGCGGGGGAAGAGAGGAAAGTATAAAGTGTCCTACCTACCTGGTCCTTGTCCTCTTGAGATCTAGGGTACAGAGTCACTGATAGCTGCAGCTCACCCAGATATTTGCGGGGAAGAGAGGAAAGTATAAAGTGTCCTACCTACCTGGTCCTTGTCCTCTTGAGATCTAGGGTACAGAGTCACTGATAGCTGCAGCTCACCCAGATATTTGCGGGGGAAGAGAAGAAAGTATAAAGTGTCCTACCTACCTGGTCCTTGTCCTCTTGAGATCTAGGGTACAGAGTGACTGATAGCTGCAGCTCACCCAGATATTTGCGGGGGAAGAGAGGAAAGTATAAAGTGTCCTACCTACCTGGTCCTTGTCCTCTTGAGATCTAGGGTACAGAGTCACTGATAGCTGCAGCTCACCCAGATATTTGCGGGGGAAGAGAGGAAAGTATAAAGTGTCCTACCTACCTGGTCCTTGTCCTCTTGAGATCTAGGGTACAGAGTCACTGATAGCTGCAGCTCACCCAGATATTTGCGGGGGAAGAGAGGAAAGTATAAAGTGTCCTACCTACCTGGTCCTTGTCCTCTTGAGATCTAGGGTACAGAGTCACTGATAGCTGCAGCTCTCCCAGATATTTGCGGGGGAAGAGAGGAAAGTATAAAGTGTCCTACCTACCTGGTCCTTGTCCTCTTGAGATCTAGGGTACAGAGTCACTGATAGCTGCAGCTCTCCCAGATATTTGCGGGGGAAGAGAGGAAAGTATAAAGTGTCCTACCTACCTGGTCCTTGTCCTCTTGAGATCTAGGGTACAGAGTCACTGATAGCTGCAGCTCACCCAGATATTTGCGGGGGAAGAGAGGAAAGTATAAAGTGTCCTACCTACCTGGTCCTTGTCCTCTTGAGATCTAGGGTACAGAGTCACTGATAGCTGCAGCTCTCCCAGATATTTGCGGGGAAGAGAGGAAAGTATAAAGTGTCCTACCTACCTGGTCCTTGTCCTCTTGAGATCTAGGGTACAGAGTCACTGATAGCTGCAGCTCTCCCAGATATTCCGCTTTACCGGGGTCACGCAGGGACAAGGTCACCTCTGTCGTCCTGGAAATTCATTCAAGGTCATGTAACATAAGTAACTCTGTAATGGCAGTATGGTACCAAATTATATAGAAAACTTTAGCTAATTAGTAAGTTCTGAACATCGATATTGTTATAACCAGCCCCGTGGTGTAGTGGTCAGTACACCTGGCTACAACCCTAGGAGTCCCGGGTTCAACTCCCAGCTGGTACCGTGTGTATTTTCCCCTTAAGTAGATTGATCCCAACAGTCACCAAGGTTTGCTTAACCAGGCTTAAGTTAGGTTAATATCCACACCAGCTCAACAACTCAATAATAATCATGATCACATCATCTCATTGCTGGTACATGTAGACAGCCTCCTGTGGCGTTCCCTGGGCAATGCTCTGTGCCACCAGAGCAGCTAATAGTCTACACATAAAGCGACTTAACCTGGATTTCACGTCCCAGTCATATATGCCATAGGATCAAAAACAACATTGCTAACACAAAATAATTATATCTGTGTCTGTGTTAATTTACAAGTACCTTTCGTTCACCCTTAAAGGTAGCAAACTTACCTTGATGAATTACATAATGGTCACGCTTATAAGTTATAAGCCATAATGCAATCGTTAAAGATATTACCGCTACCTTTCAAGGTGAATCAAGTTAAAGCAACCTAATCTCAATTGTACTAAAATGTTTATTTCTGAAAAAAATCATTCCAAACAACCTATTATTTAGGATGGATTGTCGACAGAGTATGTGGTTGTTTTTTATTTGATATATTTAATGAGCACGTTTTAAACACATGAGCTATATTAGTGCAAACGTATAATCCGAACGGGTAGTAAGATGCTGTGCTAAATAAAAAAATAAAAAAATATTATGCAAACTAATTCAAATACTGTATTCTATCACTACACCAGCTGTAGTTTCTAAAGGTTTACTATGACATATTTTCGTCATAGCTTCCCGGAATAATAATAAAAATATAATAAAATAAAGCACTGCGCCTTACTACCCGGATAATGGGGAAACCATTTAGAATAAACGCCCTCAGTACCCCCAACAGGGGTCGAACCCCAATGTCCTTGTTTTCAGCAGTCTAGTCTATTGCGAGAGTAGCGCCTTAGAGCATGAGTCCACCGAAGCGGGTGTATGGACGCCATTGATGTCATAAAACAATTAATAAAATAATTAATCGAGCTGTAAATGTTCACAGAAATCTCTGAATTTATCCAAGGCTTTGCTATAGTTTGTCATAGGACCCGCCTCGGTGGCGTAGTTGGCTAACGCGCTAGTCGTGTTGAGCTCATGCGTATGAGAGAGATCGAGGTTAAATCTCGGTCGGGTGAACTGGGGGTGGTTTTTCCTAAATGGTTTTCACTCTCCCTCCACGCAAATGCGGGTTCACTTCCCCTAATTCAACCTTACCAATTTCTAATCCATTAGCGTAATTAGTACTTAAAGCGTATAACCCGAACGGGTAGTAAGACGCGGTGCTAATATATTATTATTATTAATTGTCATAGGAGGTCCGTTATTTTAAAACTGGATACTCGTGTTATCCCAATGGCTAATTTTTTTAATTAAAAATCGTATTTACATTTTTAGTCCATGTAATTAATGATTTAAAGATAGGCTAAATTATACAATAATCTATAATAATAATAAAATAATATTATAATAATATAATAATATTTAGCACCGCGTCTTACTACCCGTTCGGGTTATACGCTTTAAGTACTAATTACGCTAATGGATTAGGAATTGGTAATGTTGAATTAGAGGAAGTGAACCCGCATTTGGTGGAGGGGGAGTGGAAAACCATTTAGGAAAAACCACCCCAGTTCACCCGACCGAGATTCGAACCTCGATCTCCCGTCCTCAGCAGTCGAGCTAAACACGACAAGCGCGTTAGCCAACTACGCCACCGAGGCGGGTGATATTCTATAAGGAGGTATTATTGGAAGCTTTTGATAACTTGTAATTGACTTAATCAAATAAGAAATATCTATAGAATGCCAAATTTAAATGAGTTTAAATCAATGTTGGTGGACAAAAGTGAGTTTCCTGTAAAAATCAAGGTTTACAAATCCTGTGACTTGGACAAGCAAGAAAGTTTTTATTATTTAATTTATTTGAGGTATTTAACTTGCACTTTGCGATCCGACTGATTATATCAACACATGAGAATTTCTATGAGCGAGAGTGAAAAGACACATCTATTTTGCCAAGAAAGATATTTTCACATACCTTCCAGGGTCTTTTACACGCCACAATCGACAAAGGACCGACGGTTTTACTTCCATCCGAACGAGGTTGTGCTACGGATGTTTATCGCTCAAGAAAATTCCGTAGCAACTCGGGCTGGTTTGAACCCAAGAACAGCAAGAAAGTCGACTTAGTTGATTTTTCGTCTTGGTACGACTAATTACCTGTTAAAGCACTTTCTCTTAACTCTAAATGGTGGTTATTTCCCGAGGTACAATGTAAATACAATATTACTGGAGTTGACTCAGTTTTAACAATACCTACTACTCACTTCAATAGCCGAATGGTCTAAGGCGTCACTCTCATGATAGACTGGCCTGCTGACCAAGAGTAGATCAGGGTTGGTTCGAATCCCGGTTGGGTCTAATGAGGTTAGTTTTATTTAATGGTTTTACACTCTCCTTTCACGTAAATTCGGGTAGATTACCTCTTAAATTCTTCCTTCCTCGTTGCTACCCCATTAGAGTAATTATCATCTATGCATACAACCTATACAGGTAGTAAGACAAGGTGATGAAAAAACAAAACAAGACCTACATACCCTGCTAATATTCCTTAAAATGACACTACTTCTACTCACTTGGTAAGCTCAAATTTAGTCAAATCCAGATAGGCCGAACCCATAAAGTCATCTTGTAGGCCCCAGTCGTAGTCGAACACCTGCCGGCAAAAAACAACAACACAAAAACATCCGTTAGCAACAGTAGCGTAGACACCTAAATCAGAAAGCGCACAGTCAAATATGTCAACCCCATCTAGTTTGGTTTGTCGGTGACATGGAGACAGGGGTTCAAATCTATCAGGTTCTACCCATGTAGTTTTTCCTAAATATATTCACTTGAGAACGAATGAGGGCATATTTTCTTTGTATTATACCTTCTCCATCCATGATCTATTAGTGTAAATACTCTTATCTCAGATGGATAGTTGGATGTGGCGTATAACATTAACAACAATGTTTGTAAATACGATAAAAATGTTATTTTTTGTTAAAGGTTTGTTTTAACGTCTTGATATATGAGCGGGGATAAAGAAGGGGGAGATTGAAGTAAATGTAACCACAATACCATGAATAGGGGATGAAAAAAAAAACACAATGATGAACCACATGTGGAAAACCATCCCCAGTGTACCTGGCCGAGATTTAAACTTCAACTTTCATGTCACAGGTGAGGCAGTCTATTGCAATTCTGACACCTTAAATCCCGTAATCAGATAAGAGGTAGTACCTAACATGGCGGGGTAATATGTCTTTTTCTTGTAGCAAATAACACTTTACTAGGCCGTATGTATTTAAAAGTTGATTTTATATATATAATCTATTTATGTATTATATATTTTATGTACATATATATATACAGGTATGTATATAGATATTTTTATATATGAATATAAATACATATATATATATATAAATATACATGAATATATTATACGAATAAAGACTTTATATTGGATTTTTTCATTAATTTAAAATAAATAGCTATGAAAAGAAAGATTAAAAAAAACGTTAAAAAGTCAAAACACATAACAGTTGTATGGGAAAATAATAATAATGAAAATATCCCACAGTTACGAAACAATTTTATTTGAGAAAAATTACTTTTATATATATCCTGTCACACAAGATCCAGTTATACCCCAATCTAGTCTTACTGTCACCTTGATGTGAACGGGCATGAAGGGGTCCTCGACGGGTATGGTGAAGGTTTCCTCCCACACGGGGTTCAGGTCTCGATAGATCGTCCTAGACTTGTACAACAAGCGGCCTCCCACTTTGAACTTGACGTAAGGGTCGCTAGTTCCTGAAAACAAACAGAAAAAACTACAATACAATATCGGTTGGGTGAACTGGGGGTGGGGGGTTGGGGGAAGGGGGTGGTGGTTCATAAATGGTTTTCCACGTAAATGCGGGTTCACTTCCTCTAATTAAACCTTCCCAATTCCTAAATCCACTAACGTAATTAGTACTTAAAGCGTATAACCCGAACGGGTAGTAAGACGCGGTGCTAAATATTATAATATTATACAATACAATAGTCAGGGGGCAGTTGTTTCTAGGGAAGGGGGTACGGTACATAAGAAAATTAGCAAAGCTGTTTTTCGATTGCATTAGAATAGTAACTTAATCCGTATCAATTTGGTTCTTACTGTCCAACCTCTATGATAAAATGTTAATTTAGATAGGATGTTCAATAAATAGACACATTTAAACCAGATTTAAATTATTAAAATAAAGTATATTTTCAATTAAGTAATAAAAATATATACAGAATGTACCGTAACGTGCGAGACTCACTTCAACGGTGGACAGGACTTTTTATAATGTTAAGCAGCTCAACATTACTGGAATACAAACATTATTATATCTTGGAAACAAGGTCAAATGGGACACTTGTTTGTATGAACTTTTCAATGTTTTTGTGTCTCCTGCTCACTACTGAAGTGGGTCCCACATGTTATATACATCCTGTATACATCTGGATTTAAAAGAAAAAACTACTACCTCGTCTGGTGAAAGTAAAATTATATTTGAGAGAATGATGTAAAATTCCTCAATACTTTTCTGTTACATATTTGTTCATTTCATTTAGCAAAGTGTTTGCCCTATCTGTTTTAATATGCTTCATTTGAATGATTCATTTCCATATTGGCACTTTTTGTCATATTATGACAGCTTTCTCCACACTCGCACATATCGATAGGTACAGGGGACGTTATCACCTAGATAATTTACTCTCGTGCAGTCGCAAGCTCTGGTTTCGCATTCAATAGAACGTTTATTTTATCACGTCTTACTACCTGTTCAGGTTATACGCATATACCTATAATACGAGTAATATTACTCTAATTGGGCAGGGATGAGTAAGGAGGCTTTTAAGAGGATATCTACCTGCATTTACATTTAAGGAGAGTAGGAAACCATTTAAGAGAAAAAAAACCTCAGTAGAGTGGACCAAGTTCAAACCCTGATATCCCCGTCATCAGTAGGCCAGTTTAACACGTGCCGGAGGCCATTCAGCCAATGAACCAGGCCTAGAGCGGTATTAAACAAACATTCGCAAGTTGTTTACTCCTTTCATTGCCGTACTTTAGCCGACACAACACTTCCAGCTCTTCATAAAAAATAAATGAAACAAATAACTGCTGTACTGTGGAGTTAAAACAGTTGTTATACATTTTATTAAAGGCTTAGTGGTAATATAAAGTAATACAAACTGTTATTCTAGGTCTTAATAAAGGTGTAGTGATAATATAAAGTAATACAAACGGTTTTTCTAAATTTTAATAAAGGTTAACTGGTAAACTAAAGTAATACAAATGGCAAAGGTCCGTTTCACAGAATGGGTTAACCCCCTTGAAAATTGGCTGTAGACAATTTTCGAGCAGAGATCACTGTTTTTAACGTCTTGACTTCCAAACTACCTTACTTTAGTGGACATAAATACGAGTTGTACCAATTTCGGTGAATACATTGGTGTAACCTACGATAAACCAATATATTGTAATATCTTAAACACTTCCAATTTATTTACAAAATCTTTCTACTTGGTAGAATAAAACTTAATGTTAATTAATAGGACACTGAACCGTTTAGACGCGGACAAATTTAAAAGTTATATTTTTTTTAAGGCAATTGGTGACGTAAGCAGTGGGTGCTCGTAAAATAGGGTGGAGCCTATCTACTTCATTTCCTCTCTCCCTTTCGAGGCTACTTCCCACTGTAAAAATAGCACTATTTATAACTTAATATAACCAAATAAAACAATCCCGAATTATCTTAAATTTTCTGTTGTGTCCTTATCAAAACATGACTGTTTTATAGAGGAACATTAGATCTAGGTCCTGACGTTTTACTCCAATCTCAAAAATACCCATTTTTGCGTTAAACAATCAATGAAAACCTTTGAACATAGAATTTTTAACGGTTAAAAACCTGTTAATAGCTTTCGACTACATTTTAGTGAAAAATACTTTTAAAATATTAAACTACTGCTTAAATAATGCAGGATTTCTAAATTCCTATAACGCTTCCAAAGCTCTATAATGTAGCATTATTAAAGAGATTACTAAGTATTTCCAACAAAAAAACATCCTTTATGCACAATATTAAAAACTATTATACAGTTTTTCATTTTTTCTTTCTGTAATATTGCCCAAGCCTGACGATATAATAATTCATCTAGAAAATTTAATATTTGTTGAATTCATATACAATCATCCACTTTATTTTCAAATTAATTAAAATTTTATTTTATCTTTGAAATTACCCTCAAAAACAAACAAATAAACAAAATAATCATTTTCCTAAGAAAACGAAAAAAAAATCCATTTATAAAAAAAGAACTTTATTTTCACCCTGTACATTAAAATATACACAGCTACGAAACTAATAAGTCTATTTTTGATGTTTGTAAGATATCTAAGAATCAGATAAAAAAACAAACTATTTGCTTAGGCAAATTAAACAAAGCAAAACATTCAAAATAATAAAATAAAAAAAGAAGTAAATTTAAACTATTTTTGAACACCAACTTAGTGAAAAAAGCGCAACTAACGAATTTCAAAAGTATAATCCTGATGTCTATAAATGTAGGAAACCTAATGTAAAGAAAAACTTGTTAAGTTTTCTTTCGCAAATTAAACAAATTAGAGTGGAAAATAAAAAAAGTAAATTTTAAAACTATTTTTTTAGCATCATACATTATAAGAAATACACATCTAAGAATACCACCTAGGATATAACACTGATATTTATAGTTTACTTAATCTACTGAAACAGAAAAACCTGACTTTAAAAACATTATAAAATAAAATTAAAACACACTCCTTGCCTATTACTGTCTTACAAGATACATTGCATGTGCACTTAAATCCGCTTAATTTTCACCGCATCTCACAAACCATTCGGGCTACGCGCACATATGTTAGGGATGATGAGGGTAGATTTTTGAGGAAACTTACTCGAATTTGCATGAAGGGAGAGTAAGAAACCACTTGAGGAAAATCACCCTCACAACACCCAGCTGGAATTCTAACCCTGTTAACGGCAACCAGGCATCTTACCCAAATGGGTAGTAAGATGCATTGTTAAAAAATATATGTACGAGGGTTATTTTTTTTTCCCCGACCCCCTCATAATGTTGACTGCGTGATAATTATCAGGATGGCTGTAAACGTACGGTTGTTGGGTGCACATGGATCATTGATAGCTCACTTGAGTGATATTGAATGCGTGTATGAGTATCATGATAAGGTTAACTGGCTGCTAACGTAAGTGGTTGATGGATTGAACATTGTGGGGGCGCCACTACAATGATTCCATCATTTCCTAGGTCACATACTCACACGACTGTGTTATTATCCAGTATTGTATATTTCTACGCGTGTTTTCGTGTACACATGTAGAAATATACAATCCTCATAAAAACAAGCACAGATAATAGCCAATCCTTAGCTCAGTCACTGGAGTGTCTCCCTATTGAATAAAAGTTTCCGGGTTCAATTTCCGACATGGCAGAAAAACATCCCTTAATAAATCAGGGTGATGAATTGATTGCTGGTATATTGGGTGTAGTTTGTTATAGAATTCCCTTGGTCACCAGGGTCTGGTTACTTAGGCTTATATTAAGTTTTGTTAAGATCTTCATTCACACCACCCCGTCATATTCATTATCACCATCCCATCATCTAATCGGGACATGAAAAGAGCCTTCATGGAAAATATGGCAGTCAACCCCTGGCAACGGTACTTTAGTACCGGCTAATCTTTCTGTAAACGAGATACAGACTGGTAATCACAGACACGCCATTATCATTATCAGTTTCATAAAGTTAATGCTAAATAACTTAAATTAATACATTTTGAAATCAAATAATCAAGAACATAGTTACCGTAAGTTTGTGTGAAGTTTTCCAGACTCGATGCGTTTGGAGGTCTAAACTTGGGCCTCAAATGAGAAATCAATAAGAGATTAATTAACTATGTGGAAATAAACGAACTAAAAGTGTAAGAGGGAGATAAGACGTAGAGTATCCAAACTAAGGGATGAAAGGCTATCAGTGTATACATAGACCATTCCAACCTTCTCTCTCTAACAGTCCTGCGTGCAGTACAAGTTGCATTGAATGGCTGAATTGAGAGGCGAGCACGCGCTAGGCTCGAGGATAGAGACAATAGAACACGACGGAGCAAGAAGACCTCAGTTAAAAAACTCCAGGTTGTTATTAAGGTGAGATGGAAGGGGACACGAGTTAAGGCCAGTTCACACTCAAAGCTAAGCTAAGCTAGGCTAAGATTCACTTTGCTAACGTTATAGGAAAATATCGGGCCATGTATTTAAATGTTTTGGCTCACACAGAAAGCTATGCCTTATGTTTTTTTCCGATTGCTGGCGGAAATTTTTTACATCTTCCATCTTGATTCATCTTAAGTTGCGCGTGCGCATGGTTTGTTGAAAATATCTAGGTTTTATATTTAATAAGTGTTTTAATATTACAATTGAACAGTTAATTGAACAAGTCAAATCTCCACCGTCTTCATTTTCTTCTTCTTTCAAAACAGCTGCTAATAACTCAAAGAAGACATTTTGGAGAATGCTATAGCTTAACTTCACTGGAGCGGACCAGAAAAGACCCACCACGAATTCAGGAGGGAAAAGAGAACCATGGCTTAACTTAGAAATGTGTGTGAAACCAAACTGACAAAACCTTAGCAAAGCATAGCTTAGCTAAACTAAGCCATGGTCCCTTTTTCCCTCCTTAATTCAGTGTTGTTTCTATCTTGTCTGCTCCGGTGAAGTTTAGTTATGGCGTTCTCCAAATGGCTTGTGTGAGCTCAGATGATAGTACTAAAGGAAGAAGAGATGCTGCTATTAGCAGCTGCTTTGGAAGAAGAAGATATTTTGGGAGATGAAGAAAATTTAGGAAACGGAGGTTTGACTTGTTTAGTTAACGGTTACATTTTAATATAAAAACATTTATTAAATATAAAACCTAAATATAATATCACTTAAATAAACGTGAAACAAAGTGTGAATAAAACTTCAACACTCTTTGGTTATTTTAAACAACCCAGATCTACGTCTGTTCAACACGTAGCACAAGCTGAGCTATGCGCATGCGCAACGCAAGATGGCTTAAGATGGAGATGGGAAAATTTCCAGCCAGCAATCGGAAAAATATAGCGTGGCATAGCAAGACATAGCTTAGCATAGCTTTCTTTGTGAATCTGTCTTTGTCGTTTTTTTTTTTAGTTTTATCACCAATAATTATTCTAATCAAATATTTCTTCAGTTAAATTTAGTTTACTTTTCTACATATTGTAATATCAACAGTTATTGAATATTTGTTACAAGCATCGCAGCATCTAAGAAACTTTTAAAATGAAGCTAAGAAGTTCTGTACAAATTTTGTGATGCCCATAACAAGTATTCAAGAACTGTTGAAATCACTTTTTGTAATTAAAAAAAATACTAAACATAACTACTGAACCATAATTAAATTAATTTAGTCCAAAAATGGTTTTATTTCATTAAAAAATATGAAAAAAGACGGTCTTACCATACATAGGCTACGGCCATACTGGCGACATGGTCACGGCGATAAAAATGCCGTGCCCTGGAAGCTAGAACGCAATGCATTGTTGTAAATGAGGGTGGTCCTACTTGACGACAGCGACTTGGTCGGAAACGTGAGTGACCTTGGATCACTAAACGTTGCGACCAGGTTGCCAGCACGTCAATCCATACTATTTATACTCAACGTTACTAACGTTTGCGACCAAGTCACTGTCACTAGACTGTATTCACGTAGTACAACCACCTCATATATTACAAGGAATTGTATGCGGGTGTCCTGGTCACAGCGGATTTCTTTTCGCGGCGACCATATCACCAGTATGGCCGCAGCCTTAATTTCCTTCCAGCCCACCTTGAATAGATAGCTTTGAGTTGCTACAAAATTATCTGGCCGTCATACTTCCCGGGATATATCATGGGATCAGTTGATGGTACTAAGGGGTGGTTTTCTTTTATCCCCGAACCCAGCTTCACACTCGTCTGCCGTACAAGATAAGGGTGGTAGCAAAGTGGGATGAAGCGGGTGGAAACTCACCACCCTTGTCGCGCGCCACGAGGTCGATGCCGCGGCGCAGGTGCACGCGCAGCTGGAAGAAAGAGTGCTTCCTCAACGAGGACTCGCGCTTCCTCGTCATCTCGTCAAGCACCTGAAACAAGGCATACATTCTCAACATTTGCTCGTAGCTGCGGTGTAGGCGCAGGTGGTAGCAAGTGAGGACTCGCGCTTCTTCGTCATCTCGTCCTGTATCAGCAACAAGGCACACATTCCCTTCATATTTGAAACAAATTGCTTCTCCACGCAACGAACCACTATGATTACAATAAACGTATCTAGTTAGGGTGTTCATTTTTACAATTTTGGTCGTTTAAAAAAGTGTGTGAATGAGTAGATAAAAATTCAATAAAAGTTGCATATGGTATATTCAATACACCGAGACACAAACCACTTCTGAAAGGACGCCCCTTTGAAATAAGCATAATCTTATTGGAACAAAAGAAGTACACTTCTTACTAAAATATTTTTTATTTCTTAAACATCACGAGTATCAATTAATAATGTAAGATATCAAAATTAAATCTAATTTGACACATAAAACAAATATTTTAAATTTAATTATACCGTTGCTAAAAAAAATCTCTCTTATCAATTCTCACATATGATATGGCATTAGGAACCTGAAAGTTCATTGCTGCACTTACAAAAGTACGTATCCCTATCTTGAGTTAGCTCTATCCAGTCCACCTAATCACATCTTATCTCTTTCAGGTTCATTTAATGTTATATTACCATCCGCGTTCGAATCTTCCAAATGGTCTCTTTCCATTGGGTTTGCCAGTCAATACAATGATCACACTATCAATAATCATTTTAAATCTCATATCAATAATCTAGTATTAATTTATGATAGGAGTGAGATTTAGTGAGATGTAATACCCCTTTTTTTAATAAATTTATTAAAATGTACAGGGTGACCTGGCGGTCTAGGGGTAAGGTGTCGGACTTCTGTACTGGGGTCGGGGTTCAATCCTCGGTCCCGGCACAGATTTATCTGATTACCAAACCCTTCCTTCACCTCTGACAAGACATCTTGTGAATGTGGGGAATGCCAGGCCTCCACCGTGGTTCGGATTCCACTTTAAACTGTAGTTCCTCCATTTCATCTCAAAATCACCCTACCATTACACATTAGCGTAAGTGCGTATAACCCGAACGGGTAGTAAGACGCGGTGCTAATAATAATAATAGTTTGTTACTCATATGAAACACTCTTCAATTATACATTTTGAACAAAAGTGTAAAGCTACTAAAAAAATTTGATTTTCGAAAACAAGTCATAATCAAAATACTATAGTTAAAAAGACAACACAAACATACAATCTCATTTATCAAAGAATGTACTCCCAAAATACCAATTTTGAGTGAAATTGTTAAAATCATTTTCGAAAAATTTAAATATATTCAAAAATCAGTTATCATTAAACTACCTTTAGTTTTTTTATATATAATCAAAGTCATGATTTAACCTAACGGATGATCATAACTTTTAACGAAATTCACTAAACCGTTTCTGCTCTAACTCTAGGTAGGCTACAGACATGCAACATTTTAGAGATCTACATTTTTGAATTCGGCAGCACGAAAACTAATATCTATGTTGAATATTTTACTATTACAAAACTTTCTTTAGGGAACAGTAAAACTGTACCAAGAGAGATTGCAGTTAGATGCCGTGCGTATAATGTGCTATGTACAACATTTAATATTTCAATATTAAACAACTAAACCAATGGTGATTAAACATGTTGCAATAATAAAATAAAATAAAACTCTACACAATTTTCTAATAAATGACTGTAGATAATAACAAGCGAAGTGCTTTAAAGTATAAAAAACAATTTAAAAATAAATTAAGTTAATGTTTTTAGAATAAAATAAAAAATGACCATAATGGACTGGATCGCCGTCACCTAGAGAGATAGTCAACCATGATTGCCATGATGTCATGCGGGTTGTCTAATAGCTGGGGAAATCGATACTCTAACTGCATTATCATAAAACTAAGTTTTAAAATAAGTGTTTGAGGGGATTATGAGAGGTGCGAGGTGGAATTATAAAGAAGTTTTAAAAGTTAGAATTATTAGAAACAAACATGCTAAGTGAAAATATATTTTAAACTGTGATTAAAATCGCAGAAAATGTTTTCTGATTGCTCATAATGAGACTGAAATCATTAGTTGCAATAGCTATAAATGAATGTGTTTACCAATGTGTAAGTCGAGGTAATTCATTAGTGTTTGAAATTACTCCAAATAAATTATCATGTAAAACATATTATGTTTAAAATGGGCTTGTTCATTCATGCAAATACCTTGAAAATACAGATGACCTTCAAAAGTTCTAATAATTAAACATAAATATATATTTCCTTAAAACGTATCAATATGAATTACATCACTATCCAAAAATGTATTAAAACTAGAGATGTAAACCTCAAATCCTATGGTATTAGAGATATCACGAAAACGAATACAATAATTGACGAAAACGTTAAAGAACGCCTCTCAAGCAGAGTGACCATTGTTTTACATCAGTGTGAAGGTGAGTGACATCGTAATTATTAGCGATAAATCATGCACTAATACACCACTTGCAAAGTGTTGGTGTTTTTATTAGGTGTAGGGGGAACGAATTATTGCTGCCCACTTACCGGACGATCGTTTAATAGATCGGGATCGGTAGGATCGACACCATTGTTGGTAAGTTCAGACGGCGCCGGGGTGCCTGACGTCATCTCGAGAGGAATAACTTTAACGCCACACTCTTCAGACTAAATGATACCAAATATATATAAAAGGAACAAAAATGATAAGAGACAATAAAGAACAATAAAAAACTAATTAAAATAAGTGATCAATTGGTTGGACATTATAGTAGTAGTAGTAGTAGTAATAATAATAATAATAATAATAATAGAAAGAATAATGCAAAATAAAGAATATAAAAAAACTAGCATAGGTTCAGTTAATTAAAGATAAAACCATTAAAAATGTTCTAAAATAAAGATAAATAAAATAAGTGATAACATATCTTGTTTTACAAAGAAGAAAACATTTCTTACAGTGCAACCAAAATAAAATAAGTGATAATGAATTTTGTATTCACAAAGAAGAAACTTTTCTTACAGCGCAACCAAATAAAATAGGTGATAATGTATTTTGTATTCACAAAGAAGAAAACTTTTCTTACAGCGCAACCAAAATAAAATAAGTGATAATGTATTTTGTATTCACAAAGAAGAAAACTTTTCTTACAGCGCAACCAAAATAAAATAAGTGATAATGTATTTTGTATTCACAAAGAAGAAACTTTTCTTACAGCGCAACCAAAATAAAATAAGTGATAATGAATTTTGTATTCACAAAGAAGAAACCTTTTCTTACAGCGCAACCAAAATAAAATAAGTGATAATATGTTGTATTCACAAGAAGAAACGCTTTTCTTAAGCGCACAAATTAAATAGTGATAATGTATTTTGTATTTTTACAGTGTATCCAATGTGTTCGCAGTTAATTGCATTGTTGTTCGCTCCATGAGGAATTTTTGTATATATGTATCCATGTTTACAACAGTTAATATTCTATTGTTTTGACATAAAAGTTGTAATTTCCGTGCATCCATGTATGAAAGTTTGTTACAATGTTTACTATTACTCATGTTGACCTAAGAAGTTATTATATTTATATCAGGCTATGGCGAAATTGATTTAATTGTGATGATAATTTTAGATGAATGCGTTGAGTGTCATTTGTGACAGAACATGACGATATTATTTTAAAGAAAGATGTCGGAGTCATGAAATTTACCGAGGATAAAGGAATCAAAAGAAAATGGGTATTCAAAATTAAAACTGATTTAAATGAAGGTATCATCCAGCATAAAGCACAATTAGTTGCAAGGGATTTCATTAAAAGATATTATGTGGATTACTCCAAGACTTTTTATTTTGTAGTGAGAAATTCTACAGTTAGAGTTTTGCTTGTTTTGGCTTGTGAGCTGGATATAACTATATATCATATGGCTGTAGTGACTGCTTTCCTCAGTGTTGAATTAAAAGAACTGGTTTATATAGAACAACCTGTGAATTTTGTGGTTAAAGGACAAGAAAAGAAGGCATGTCTTTTAAAGCAAGGAGTTTATGGGTCCAAGGAATCCTCAAGAAAAAAAAGATCATGATGTTTAGATGAAAATGAATGTTAAGAGGTCAGAATGTGAACCATGCGTTTATCATGTCAGTGGCAAACACATTTGAATAATTTTCATTTATGTTGACGACGTTTTGACTTTTTGTAATGAAAATAAATAAATAAAAAGAACAAACTTAAAAATGAGCTAATGGAAAAGTTCAAAATTAAGGACTTTGGGAGGAGGCTCAGCAAATTTTAGGCGTGAGGATACGTCGGGAGTAATGGAGCATCTATTTGGATCAACAATCTTACATTAAACATGTACGTGATAAATTCTAGATGACGGATTGCAAAGCTTTTTCTACACCTGAAGAATTTGGACTAAATTTGGATAAAGGCGAAAAGCGAAGCGAAGAAACTCCACCTCCTTTCCCATATACTATACATAATAAGAAAGTATATTATTATATATCAACTCCTCAAATATAAGCTGTAGACTTTTTCATTGGGTTTCAATTTCTAAGGCTGACTAGCATAACATATCTCATAATTAAATAGGTGGTCTTTATGAAAATAAATGGGTTGTGACTATTTTAAGTAGATACAGAATAAAAATAAAACAATCCTTCCTTCCAACATTTACAACCTACCTTTCAGGTTACTGAATTGAACGTGGATTAAAATAATAATACTAAGCCTAACAGACTTAGCCTTACTGCAATAAAAGAAAAAATAGTAACTAAACATAATCTTAAACTATATCAGATAAGTCGACATCCAATAAGCATATGCGAAAGATTACGAAAATAACCTCGAGCGATATTTATTCTCACTTTCTAAAGCAGAGATTTTCAAACCTATCCAACACACGGCGCACTGAACAAGTTGCTAAAATCGTCAAGACACACCTTTAGATTCTTAAGAATAAGTTTTGTCAAAAAACACCTAGCGATAAGATTATTTTTGAAAGTTCTTCTCTTTTATTATCAGCGATCATTGGCCTTGGAGATCACGCTCCACCTCACAAACCTCTTCCATCTTTTTCCACCTTGCGCCACTTGTTACCCATCTTCCACCCCTAGTTCCTTCAGACCCTTGGTGATGTCATCTTTCCACCGGACTCTGGGATGCCTAAGTGGCCAAGTGCATTCGAGAACTACTCTCGGGATTCTTTATAGTCTCATCCAGGCTTCATGGCCCGCCCATCTAATTCTACTCGCTCGCCTCTGGCTACATCTGGCTATTTCATCATTTCATATATGTCACTATTTTTACTTCTTCTGTACCCCTCTTCTTTTCCTAATGGATTCCATATTCTTATCATAATCTTCCGTTAGAATTTTCTTAGTCTCTTTCTTTGTTCAGTAGCTAAAACTATAATAGTTGTGATATTTTTAAAACAATGTTGATCATGGATTTCAAAAGATTTATTTTTATTCCTCAATTAATTTTTCTCTGGCTTCTTTTTGACTTTCCCCCAATCTACCACGGCACATATCTTGACCCTTCGTAGCACTTTGGTTGAAAAACTCGGATCTAGGGAGTAAAAAGTTACTGCGAATTAAATCTGGTTGACCAAATCTTTCAGCTGATGTCCATAAGAGAGAAATAATTAGCCTGCTATTATTAGGTGTTCTGCATTACGACAAGTCTATTCCTTTTGTCAATGAACTTAGACCACCAATGCATCCTGTACTCTGCCTCCTCCTTCAGCTCCCAGAGTTTTCTTATTTCCTTCAAGTCATCTAGTATTTCAATACCCATTTTTTCTAAGCTTCTCTTTCCCTAAAACTTTTCTTCTATGCTGTGGAGAAGACATCTCCTTCTAAGGATGTCCGATCAATTTGGCTTTGTACATCCAAAACGGTTCTCTTCTCATCCACTATTCTTAGAACTTCTTCATGTGTCACTTTGTCCGTCTACCTAATCTTCTCAAGTCTTCTCCAACAGCATATTTCACTGCTTTCCATTTCTTTTTCATCTTCCTAAGAGTCCAAGTTTCTGCTCCATACAGTGAAATTCTCCAAATATAGCACTTAATCAGGTTCTTTCTCAGTTCCAAACTCAACTTGCTGGTCAAGAGTAACCTCTTCTTGTTGAAAGCTTCCTTGGCCATGGCGATCTTCAAACTAATTTCCTTGGTGCAGAAGACATCCTTTGTCAGAAGACTTTCTTTCTAAGTACTTGAAATGCCAATCAGCCAATAGCGATTAGTAAGTATTTCACATTATTTGTTTTGTATTAGTACATTATAGAATCTGACAACACGAAAATTCGACCAACAGTCACTGTGGATATTTTTATTATAGTTCTTAGTATCTGACATTCTCACAAGTCTAGACTTTGCATTAAATTAATTAATGATATATGTATCTTGAGTACGGGACAAACCGGGGTCTCTTAGTGATAGAAATAGCAGCGGTGCGCTAGACAAAATAAATAATAAACTGAATCCAACTCTCGTGTCCAGATATAATTTTTCAAAATATAAATTTGAAAAAAAATTATTCGTTTTAACGTTACACAACTAACGCTCTATCAACTAAGTTAACCAATTCATGGCTATTTGAATCGCGGTAGCTAATTTGAAATAACGACAAGAAAATACATTTAAGAATCCAACGTTCATGATTACGTCAAAGTGA
>JBCFYV010011172.1:125813769-125832943 GCA_039000515.1 Timema cristinae
AATTCTGTTCATTTCCTGTTAATTGTTTCAGGTGAAGTGTCTTTTATTTTTTATGTATTTGCTTTCATATTAATAAGTAATCACTCACAGAGATAAGTTAGATTCACAACTACCAAATTTGAAAAAAATAAAGTCTAGGTTTTACAAACGCGTATTGACCGACAGTGCCTGTTTACAGACATGAATACAAATGAGACGCCAAAAATATTTTTTCGGATTTGAGTGAGTGGATAAAAGAAGTTACGTAAAATATACATTTTCATACCAATCCTGATTTTTTTTTCCAGCATGACGATAAATGTATACTTAGTTAACATGAGATGTTGTACCAACTTTGTTTGCTAATGCATCCGTAAATTTCCCTCCATTTTGTATGAATAATCCAATAGAGTCAAATTTTTATAGTAAGACCCTTGTATGAAATTACAAGATCTATTTTCTCATGGGAATGCCAGGCCTCCACCGTGGTTCGGATTCCACGTTAAACTGTAGGTCCTTCATTTCATCTCACAATCACCCTACCATTACACATTAGCGTAAGTGCGTATAACCCGAACGGGTAGTAAGACGCGGTGTTAATAATAATAATAATAATAATAATAAAAATAATATAATATCATATTTTCTCATATTCATAAAAGTCGTGTGTTCTGCAGCTATCACCACTGGTGTAGTCGTAAGTAGCAGTGCTGAAACTCAAGGTCATAGCAACCCCAGAATCGAAGGTTTTTTTGGGGGCATTGTTCTCAACCACCGTAGGCGAAACAATCTCACAAACATAAATGCCTCTAGAAGCTATTTGGATAATTTTTTAATGGTTACTAAGGCAGAAACTTTCTTAACGCACTTCCCCTAGGAATTCGCATAGAGAACAGTAAATTTCTTTAGAATTCATCGATTCATTTATAAAAAAAGTTTTAAAATAATATTGATATAAAATCATTTAGTTACCTTGGAATTGCATAGTATAAAACTTTACTAAAAATATATATTTTGAATATTTTTCCCTGCGTTCCCGCTCTACTACACCCTGGCTGTCACTTTAGGTATTGTTAAAATCTATGAAATAACACTAAATACACTGAACACCTAAATATAATAAGAAACCTTCAACAAAAGAATGCCCTATTTACAAAGTGTGAGTGATGAATTCGGATCCCCTTCTAATTTGCGATGGTTTACTGTATATGCAGAACCACAGAGGCGAGGTAATATTTGTAAATTGTATTGGGATGCCAGTAATTGTATGGTATAATTCTAAAATAGGTAGCTTTTATATAATTGTAATATTTGGGTTTTGTATTTTATTTTCTGTTTTATGTATTCTGTATGTATAGCTCAATATGTAGTTGTAATGAGATGCCAGACATGTAATGTACTGACATCCAATTAAAAACCACGTGTAACAACAACACTAATAAAAGAGTAAAATGTTATCAATGTTGAATGCAAATAAAAAAAAGTTATAAAAGCTCCTTCCTACTCAACTTTTTTTTTGTTCGCGTGCACCCATATATAAATTATCTTCAACTTTGTGCCTCCAAAGTTGTTGGTGAATAAATCAGCTTATACATAGGCCTATTATATAATCTACATCCAAAATACTGTATTAAATAATAAGCTTTAAATGAGAAATATACATATTAAATTTTGCGTACCGCCTGAAATGACTTCAATTAATACCCGCGAAGGTACGCATACCTCAGGTTAAATATCACTAGTTTAAGTCAATGACTCCCAAATTTTTTAGAAGCACCTCCCCCATAGTTCCATAAACTCATACCCAGTGCCCATTATACTAATCTATAAAACACATTTTGAATACCAGTCTACGTGAACCTGTAAGGGAAATAATAGCATTCAAAACGGTAACATTTAATAACATATTTTTATAGCACCGCGTCTTCCTGTTCTGGTTATATCTATGTACTAGTTATGTTACCTCATCACTTTCATAGGTATTCCCCCCCCCCCCCCTGTTAGGGGAGGTACAGCCAAACTTGCGAACCACCGACCTAAGTGAAGAGGCTCAAGCACATTTATGAGACTGCACTTTCATCGTCCAAGTTGAGACTGGCAGAATCAAACAAATGGATACAAAGTCCGAATGCATTCAGTCGGTATCGAACTATGGCCTTATGGTGCAAGCCGCTTACCTCAGCACCCCATTTATCACGAGGACTAGCGCCGCGCCGCCACGAAACCATGTCTGGGTGATCAAGGGGAAATAACTGTGGAAACACGCCAAGATATGTCGCTCGTAATAACACCTCCACACACGCCTTTTAGACTCCTCGACGCCCCGTGGGTTAGACGAGAGTCGAACACGCAAACCTTAGAGCGTGGGAATTAGCTCCAACACGCGAGCTTGATCGACTAAATAGTGATTCTATTCACTATGATTAATTCATGTTACTTACAGCACAATGTTCATTTTGGAAATACCCTTTTTAATTGGGGCACTAAGCGTGCACTTTCTAAACATACATAATATATTATCACATTACTTATAAACTAACTTTACCAAGGAAAACACGTCTATTATTGCGCACCCAGTTCTAGTGCCTAGATATTTATTTAATAAATATGAACCCCTTCGGTGGCCGCATGGTCTAAGGCGTCACTCTCGTATTGACTAGACTGCCGATGATGGGGATATCGGGGTTGTAATCCCGGTCAGGTGTACTGAGGTTTTTCATAAATTTTTTTCCACTCTCCCTCCACGCAAATGCTTGTACACTTCCTCTAAAGTAAATATTCCTTATCCTTACCACATTAGCGTAATTAGTACATAAGCGTATAACCCGAACTGGCAGTAAGATGCGGTGCTTAGAAAAAATAACATGATGGGCGAGTAATTACATAGTAAATATTGGCTTTGAAGGCTTTCATGCCCGATGAACGAACAAAAATTAATATTTTTGAGCCTGAGCCACATTGGGGAAATAATAACTGACTTTCCGGCTGTAGCAAAAACAACCATGTTCTGTGATGAATGATTAAACAAATAACACAGTTAATGGCTGTTTTAACTACAGCCGGAACGTTAGGAGCTACTATTCTTTTCAACGCGGATACATCCCAACAACATTAATTTCAGTTTAAAAAAAAGTAAATATAATCATTATAATCATTATTTGGAACTAAACTAGGGTCCCCTGGATTTATATACAGCCCTATAGCTATGAGGAAACGTTTGTAAACCCCTGCACGGCTCATTTATCCCTATCATAGTTTGAATTGGGGGGGGGGGGGGAGGGTTGGGTTGTTGTTTGCAATGTTTAATGTTGGCGACAGTCAATTTCATCATCATAACGGTTTTATTTTCTGGACATAAAATTGGTAGGTGTATTATAAAATAAACACAAAAAAACGTGGCCTCAATTTTGTTTTCAATAAAATAGGTTCTCTTGAAAAAAAAAAAAAGAAGCAAGTCCAAGTGGGTTCCCTTTTCACCTCCTCTCAAGAATTAGAGATCAATATTCAATTGTACGGTAAATATATCTTTAACATTAACGATTACAACAACCAGCCTGGTGGTATAGTGGTCAGTGCACCTGGCTACGAGCCTAGGGGTGTCGGGTTCGTTTCCTGGCTGGTACTTTGGGTATTTTTCCCTTAAGGGGAATGATCACGACGGTCACCAAGGATTGCTTGGTTAGGGTTAGGTTAAAATCCACACAACTTCTTAGTATCTATAATATCATCGCGGGTACCACGTGTAGACAACCTCCTATTATGCCATACGATAAAAAAAAGGTTTGCAATATTGTTTACTAACAGATTAATTTAAAAGGATAAAGTTAGACAAAATAGTGTTGAGAAGAGATGGTAAAACAACAGATATAAAATCACATGTGAAAAATAATCGGTAGATATTTCAACTCGACACCCGCCTCGGTGGCGTAGTTGGCTAACGCGCTTGTCGTGTTGAGCTCGACTGCTGAGGACGGGGAGATCGAGGTTCGAATCTCGGTCGAGTGAACTGGGGGTGGTTTTTCCTAAATGGTTTTCCACTCTCCCTCCACGAAAATGCGGGTTCACTTCCTCTAATTCAACCTTCCCAATTCCTAATCAATTAGCGTAATTAGTACTTAGAGCGTATAACCCGAACGGGTAGTAAGACGCGGTGCTAAATATATTATAAATTCGACCTTAATTCACCAACAATCCACAATCCTGACACCTTAGAACGTGTAACCCATAAATATAATATGCAGATGTTTTTTTAAATCCATACAAGCCATCATGCAATGTTTATCGTGAACGGAAAATAATAATATATATTTTTCATTCCTTACTTACTTTCATAACCAATATTGAACTCACTTTTGTTATCAACAAACAGTTTGTAATGTTGTTTTGCTGTTTACAGTTGTACTCCCACACCCCCTTTCCCTATATCATTCCAGAAATATCTTCTGCAGAGGATACTCTCAGGGAAATTACCTTGTTGACAAAATCCTTCAATTTATAAATCAACGTCTGGAGATTAGTTTACATGTAAGAACGTTCTACTACTTTTAGTAGTCTAATATTGGCTTAAGTTGTCAAGGAACGTCTTTAAAAATAGAATAAATGTCTTTAATACTTCAGGTATGTTATAATAGTAGGCTTACATTTAAATCAATTCCCTTTAAATTAAAATACGTGGATGCATCAATAAATAAATGGGAGAAGAAAATGAAGCCCAACGGAAAATAAACAAATAAAAGTTAATAAAAGAGAAAGAAAACTAATCAGAGATTTATTAATAAAAATCCATTCACATAGGGACGGAGACAAACAGACAGACGAAATAGATAGACACACATGCCAAAAAACAGAAAATAACATTCAAGAAGACTCGTGGACAATGAATCAAAGACACACACACCATCAGTTGAATAAATAAAAACAAAGGTATATTTAACATATTAAAGAGCAAACTAAAATTACGTACTAAGAAGTAGGAAAAGAGTGAGAAAACGTAAAAAAAAGTGAAATAGGAAATATATATGAATATAGAATAAATTTGTAGGGAAAGTATCCAAGTTACGAGCGTTATTAGTGAGGAATTCATTAGACCCAAGAACTAGAAAAACTTAGTTTATATATGCTACCGCTCTTTCAATTACAACATCTGCTGTACTTAAGAAACCGGGGTCAAGACAAAACAAACAAATAAAATAAAAGTTTTTACAGTATCCAAATGTCCTCTTTATGGATTTAAAAAACGAGTTTTACTAATATTTATCTGTCAGGAAAGGTGATCAGTAAATGGTGCCATCGCAACGATACTACAGTAGCATGTTAACCACGGTTTTGTTAATAAGGGTAAGGAAGCAAGTTTTAAAGATATTAAAATAAATAAGGAAGAGTCAAGTAAAACGGAATTACTTTTGTAGACTATGAATCCCAACAAGGGTTTGTTACCTAGGAGCATTTTACAAGTTGAAGATGGAGGAGAAATAGAAAGGAGACAACTAACTAATGTTGTAAAATATAAATTGTCTGACACCTTAGCAAAGTTGGTAGCGTAACTGTAACCGAGATAAGGACCCTGGGCTCGGTTCCTGGTTTGGTCGAAAAATTTATCATTGGTGAAACGTAGGGCACTTCAAAGCGATGAATTAACGACGGGCGCTGGATGGTGTGTATGTTATAGATTTAATCTATTTAATAAATCGTGTGCTGATATAATCAGTCTGTTCAGAGAGTGCACGTTAAATACCTCTAATAAATGAAATGAGAATTACTATGAATTCCAACAAGGTTTGAAGCAGGAAGGGTGCAAAACTCACCAAGGCCGGTTCGAGGTTCTGTCGGGCGGGCGAGTCCCCGCCGGCGGAGGACTTGAGTCGGAGCTTAGGCGAGTCCCCTGAGGCCATGTCGGTGGACGGTGGTCTTCGGCTCGGCGATGAATCTGAGAACATAGAATTACAATCATCTTAAATCTGATGTTACTACTGGCTAACAGTATCCTTTCCCTTACCAACACTGCGCATCTCACTACAACTCATAGCTACCCGCAACTTACACTAATTTCAAAACACAAGAGGTAGTGGTAACTTTTAAAGGAAACTCACCAGAATTCTCCTGAAGAAATTCTAAGGAAACCCCAACTAAAATTACCCTGCATACATCCAACCGGAATTCAAGCCAAAGTTCTCTCAGGTCCCGTCACTTCTCAATCACGCTTCCAAAATATTTTACGTTCTGTACTCTTCTCAGCTCTACTCAGCTCTACTCCATTCAATTTTATATCGTTAATAGGCCTTATCCTCTTCCTTGTCATTACCATCTCTTTACACTTTGCCATATTAAATTTCATTACACTCTCTATCACTTCCCCATCACAGTACTGTAGCTGTTCCTGTATTCCCTCTTCCTTCTCTCCCTACACCATCAAATCATCAGCAAACATCATGGTTTCACTCTTTCCTCCCTGAGTCTTCTTGTTAATTTGCTCATGACCATTTCAACAAACAAACAATAGTGGTAAGAGGACATTCACCTGCTTCACTCAATTTTTTTTTTAAATTTAGAACCACTCCGTCATTCCACTCTCCATTTTAGCACAACTCCTTTTATCCTTATATATACTTTTCACTCTCATTACAACTACTCTTTCCACTTCAACCTCCTCCATCGATTTCCAAACTTCATTTCTATCCACGCTATCATATGCCTTTTTCACATTTATAAATATCATCACCAAGTCTTATCATTGCCAAGTCCTTCCCAAATTCATATCTTCTTTCCATCAGATGTCGTATGTCAAAGATCAAGTCTCTTGTAGACCTCTGTTCCCCAAATCCATGCTGTTCCTTTCTCCACCTTCCTTTCATTTTAATTCTTATTCTATTTTCCAGTATGTTTTAATATATTTTTTTAAAGTGGCACATCAGCGTTAGCCCCCTATATTTTGTACACATCTTCCTGTCGCCTTTCTTGAAAATAGGTATTATAACTCTCGTTTTCCAGTCTTTCGTTACCTTGTTCTCCTTCCAAATCACTCTTAAGCATCCTTAATAATCATTGTATAGACTACCTGTTTCACCTGCAGATCTGATCATTTCCAAAGTCAGTTTGTCCACACCCGGTGCTTTTCCTTGTTTCATCCACTTTAATGCATCCTCCACCTCTTTCCATGTGGTACCTCTTTCGTCCTCTTCTGCTGTTTATTATTGATCCTCCATTTCACTCTCGTCCCTTTCCTCTTCCTGATTGGACATCTTAAAATATCTCATTCATAATTCCTTTTCTTCCTCTCCTGTCTTCAACAGTCTTCCTTCATCCATCCATTCATTCTCATCAGTACTCTGCCTGACATCTGTGTCTACTAAATAATTACAGACTCACTTTTTATTCGATGCCTTTCTGAGCTAGAATTCATAGATTATTACGTCTTTACGTCAAATCTGTGACTGCAACCATTTTAGGTTGATGTTATGAATACCTATAAGTTACCAGCAATAATATAGTGAAATTGTATCATTGTTGACTATAAATAGGTATATGTTTTATGAAAGGCTCTCTATATGAAAATTTTACTGTAGTTAATCTAAATAAACAGCATGACGAAAAGAGAGAAGATGCGAGTTTTAAGGAACTGCCGCAACATGAGCTTGTTTAGATTTCAATTTAACTGGGTAGCTAATAATTAAAAAAAAAAACTCCAATTCATGTTTCTTTACTACAGATAATTATTTTATCCAGCTCTTAATCCAAGTTGAGGGTTGCTAGCACCTGGTTAGGATCGAAACTGGCTTCCAGGTCACCAGGGATGTCCAATATTCTCCCCCACTTTTTTATATCATAGCTAGCCTCAATAAAACATATTGTTATCCTAAGGGGCGGGGGTTTAAATTACACGCGGGTTGTTTTTATTTCGCTGGTGGTCTCCCATCTTGTAATCATGTTCATGAATTCATTTGATATTTTCACCTAGCTTTCAATGTCCTTAGTTGCAGATACTTAGGAATGTCAAGAGGATTCGTAGAACTAGATTATTAGACCTTTAATTAGTAATAATAATAAAAAACTAAATATGAAACTTATAAATATAATGCTATCTAAGCACACAGCTTACCAACTATCTTAAATACGCTTCTATGGCTACCTGGTCTAAGCCAAAGTACTACTCTCTCACAATATACTAGACTGTCAACGATGAGGATATCGTGGTTCAATCCCAGTCGGGTGTACTGTGGATGGTTTTCTCTAAATGATTTCCCACTACCTCTCTTCACGCAACTGCGAGTGCACTTAATTTAAATTTCACCTTTCTCACACCTAACCCATTAGCGTAATTAGTACATAGGCATACATACCGAACGGGCAGAAAGACGCGGTGCCAAAAAAAACCAATCTTAAGCTAGGCCAGGCTATCTAATGCTACACAGTTTGGAGGGAGGTTGAAAAACCTCTATGCTGGAGTTAAAATATTGGAGTAACTGGTAGAAAGAGCTCTGACCCTGGTTTAGGGTCGTATTTTCAGACTAGTCTCGGGAGTCAACAAATCTCCCACTTTATGAATAACAAGGAATTCAGGTCTGATGGACTGATGGGGGATTGGCTGTCGTCCGAATATAGAATATAGAATATAGATAAGGTCCTTAAAAAGAGACATGCAAACAGCGTGACCAACCTTTCCTTATATAGAAGACTAGTAGGTATTATTTAAAATGTTTCTTTGCTGTAAAAAAATTCCGTTTCACACAGTTGATGTTTCAGTTGGTAACCTGGTAGTCTAGGGGTAAGGTGTCAGACTTCTGTGCTGGGGGTCCGGGGTTCAATCCTCAGTCCCGGCACCGATTTATCTGATTGCCAAACCCTTCCTTCACCTCTGATAAGACGTGTATTAATCACAAATTGTGAATGTGTGGAGTGTCAGGCCTCCACCGTGGTTCGGATTACACGTTAAACTGTAGGTCCTCCATTTCATCTCACAATCACCCTACCATTACACATTAGCGTAAGTGCGTATAACCCGAACGGGTAGTAAGACGAGGTGCTAATAATAATAATAATAATAATAATAATAATAATAATTATTATTATTTTCAGTTTCAGTTCTAGCTTTAACTGTTGATTTAATTTATCCTGAAAGGTTTTTTTTATGGTATTTCTGATGGAAATAGCGTATTTTCTTCCATGGGAGAAATATTTTAAATAACTATGTACAGTTCAAGAATATTAGGCTACTATGGCACTGGTATGCTATTAACTTTCCAAACCGGAAACGGAGCACAGTTGAGCTACGTTTGCCCCTATTCGCTTGACCCGTTTGAAAGTTTCCGTCCACCTCATGAACACTACCCGCTTCGGTGGTCTTGCCATAGAATGGACTGCTAGTGACGGTGAGATAGAGGTTCGAATCTCAGCTGGGGTGAGCTGAAGGCTGTTTTATACATGTGTGATATATATATTTCACAGTGGTTTAACTCGCCGCTAACTCACCCCGTGGTGTAATGTTCGGTGTACCTGGTTATGGACCCAAAGGTTCCAGGATCGATTCCCACCTGGTATCTTGGGTTATTTTTCCCTAAAGAGGAATCACCCCAATGGTCACCAGGGCTTGGTTAATTAGGCTTATATTCATTATCGCCATCCCCTCATCTCATCCGGACATGGGAAGAGCCTCCATGGACAGGATGTACGATTAGTACACTCGAGCTTCCCCTGGGCAACGGTACATTAGTACTGGCTAATCTTTACACTATTGGGCTACGCATGATGTAGTCCAGATGTTAGATATTATTACTTTACGCTATCCACTCGAGTGCCTTTTATGTCCGATATCTTCCTCATCTTTACCTCTTAAACTAAGCTTTTATTAATTTTGAAGTTAAAAATTGCAATTAGAAAAAAATTAAACACGAATGCTCGGTTAAAATTAATTTAAATTGTAATTAAAAAAGATAATTAGTGACTAATGCACGATTTACATGTCTTCTAATATTAACTCTGTAGTTGTAATCGCAGCAAGAGACCCAAGTTTTCCTCTTGGTAACAAAATATAAATTACGTTGACTCCCTTATTATGAAATGGTGCAATTTTGGACCCTTTAAAGAGTAGGTATAGAATCTGATAATTTAAAATGAAACGAAGGTCGTGAACATGATGGATAGAAATAATGTTTATATTCTATGCATCTAAAGAGACATATATGCTATTATATTTAGTATTTAATTTTAATGAAGTTACATAATAAATAAATATATTCTAGCACTAGGCATCGTTGATGTGTTAATATGAATGTAAATAAAATACTAACTAGACGTGCTTAATGGGCACCCCACACTGTCAATAATAATAATTAATAATAATAATAATAATAATAAATAATAGGCCTACTATTGATCAATATTATTGATAATGTCCCTCAATATAAATGAGACACTACACCCCCAATATTATTGATACTACTTTAAGGTCAGTTTTGCGCACAAACTTGACGTGAAAGGACCTCCATGTAACATGGACAGACAAATAAAAACGTGCTTAGCTTTAATAATGTTCATAGGCACGAAGCAAACGGTTAGACGAACGCGTTGGGTCAAAGAATGGTTCAGGAAACGATCAAACTATATTCACATGTTCATTTGTTACGTGAAATACAACTAACGAATGCAAACGATTTTCATAATTATTTTCATAAGACCGATAGAAAGTATAGAAAAGGCTTGAATATAAAAATATGTTATGCTACAAGACACCTTAAAGCATTTTTGCGAACCCCACTTTGTATTCAAATTACTTAGCTCCGTGTTTCCAAACCTGGGCTGTACAGACTTTAGGAGGTTGTTTTGGTTTTAAGGGGGTGGGTAAATTTTAAGAGGGGGCAGTAGCTGGCAGGGGGGGGTTTAGGTTTATATGGATATAAAAACAGTAATTTTATGATAATAAAATACAGTAAAACAGTTTTTTTTTACAGAAGGGTCTTAAATTTATTTTAATATTTATGTTCTATAATTTTTACAGTACGTTTACTTATTTATGACCCACTTCAGTGGCCGCAGGGTCTAAGGTGTCACTCTCGTAATACACCAGACTGCTAATGACGTGGCGATCGTGATTCGGTCGCAGTTGGGTGTACTGAGGGTGGTTTCCCAAAATTGTTTTCCACTCACTCACTCTCTCTCCACGCAAATGCAGGTACACTTTATCTAAATTCAACCTCTCATACCTAGCCTTGTTAGCGTGATTAGCGCATAATCGTCTAACCCGAATGGGAAATAAAACACGGTGCTAGAACCATTTATAAAAAAACTTAATGTAAGGATGTACAATGTAACTTTAATTTAAGGTTATTATCACTGATTACTCATTGCTTATTACATTTAACTTGGTGGGAGGGATTGGTAGCCAGAATACTATTTCTCAAAAGTGAGCGCTTGGATAGAAACAAAAAGGTCGGGTGGGACCCCCTTAGTTGGATGGGATTCCCTCACATGACACCTTGGTCTACATCGTGTCTTTTAATATAGCTCTCTTTTCAAGGGGTTTTAACTTTCAGAGATGATTGCAAAGTGATTCCACTGTGTGGGTAACAATGTAAATACGCTCGTTGAGCTTATAAATCAATCATATTATGAAATGCAGCGTCCAAACTAAACAAAAATGAAATAGTATTTCAGCGAACACGCAGTAATTTCGATATCGTTGTTTTCGTCTGGTATGGAAGCTCAGTGTTATATTCAATAAGTTTACCAGAAATGGTTTGCTTTGCAGCATTGAATGTCTCCAGCAACAATGACCTGCTTCTGTGACCTCATGATCTAGCACGCTACTCTTGCAGTAGACTAGACTGCCGATGACAGCGAGATCTAAGTTCAAATCTCAGTCGGGTGTCCTGAGGGTGGTTTTTTCAAAAATAGTTTTCCACTCTCCTTCTATGAAAATGTGGATACACTTCCTCTAAATATAGCCTACCTAATCCCTAAAACCATTGACATTAGCATACATTAGCATACATTAGCATATGATCAGAACAGTTAGTAACACGCGGTGTTAAGAAATAAAGAAAAAAGGAGATATCAAACTTTAAACTATTTTTAACCGTATCTTACTACCTGTTCAGGTTATACACATAAGCACTAATCACACTAATGAGTTAGGAATGAGAAAGGTTAAATCTAGAGAAAATGTACCTGCATTCGCATGGACAACTATTTTGGAAAAAAAACTTCACTACACCCGACCGGGATTTGAACCCCGATATCCCTAATGTTGACAGTCGAGTTTTTTGTGACTGTGAAAACTTAGACCTTGCAGCCACCGAAGAAGGTTTTTACTACTATTTATTTTAATTTCAAAACGGTGACCTGGCGGTCTAGGGGTAAGGTGTCAGACTTCTGTGCTGGCGGCCGGGGTTCAATCCTCGGTCCCGGCACAGATTTATCTGATTACCAAACCCTTCCTTCACCTCTGGCAAGACATCTTGTGAATGTGGGGAATGCCAGGCCTCTACCGTGGTTCGGATTCCACGTTAAACTGTAGGTCCTTCATTTCATCTCACAATCACCCTACCATTACACATTAGCGTAAGTGCGTATAACCCGAACGGGTAGTAAGACGCGGTGCTAATAATAATAATAATAATAATAATAATAATAATAATAATAATAATAATTTAAAATAGTAATATAAATAACTCTTCAATGAAGTTTGCTAGAGCTTCTTATCAAAGCAAATGCGTTCGGATTATAGATAGTAAAACTTAGCTCACTTTCAACAACTGACTAGTTTTTCCTCTGCGGGATGATCCGCAGTTAGAGCGCAGCGTGATCTTCTTGTTATGTGTCTCGGGCAAGAAGAAAGGCGATCCTTTGATTAAGTTCTGTTCTCCAGGAGAGCACACACTACGAGAGTGGTTATAAAAAGTAGAGTTTCAAACTCGTCTTTTCTCGGTCTTTTTTGTTCACTCTCCCCCAACACTTCTCTTAGCACCAATCTATCTTTCTTTCGGAAATCTGTGCTCTTTTTGTGTCGTTGTTTATTCGGTCAACTCATGCATTATTAGCGGCTAAGACCGGAAGTTTCAAGAGTAAATATAGCAATCAGCATTCCTGAGTGTCACGGTAATATTGGGTTCAATACTACATTTTATCTGTATCTTCTGTTATCCGGACGGTGTCCCAAAAGTCTGGAATCATTGGGAATTCCTTAATTTTAATTGTCTTAGCTTTCCAGGTAGATGAATATAGCTCTGACTAAGGAAGCATCCAAGTCATTTTGCTGGTTGGCTGTTGAAGTCGGTGAGAAATTGCTGAGGATTTCAACCATTTACATCCTAAGAAGTACTCAATCACCCAAGTCTGTGTGAGCAAACTGGTGAAAAAGTTCTAAGAGACAGGAAGCGTGGCGACAAAGGTTCCTTGAAGTGATCGACCAAGGAGTGCCATTGATGAAGAGACCAGCGCTGCAGTCTTAGCACCGTATGTCAAGAGCCCTAAGAAGTATAACATGATGGATCCTGAAGCACTAACCAGCCTTCTGAAGCCAGAAGAGGAGTAACAAGTCTGGTTCCAACAGGATGGCGCACCGGCTCATTATGCCACTGATGTGCAATAATACCGCGATCACCAGTTTCCAGGACACTGGATGAGTCACCGAGGAAGTGTTGAGTGGACCCCGTGAAGCCCAGACTTTACACCATTGGACTTTGGGGGCACTTAAAAGCCATGGTTTACGTTGAGAAGATTTCTGATCTGCAGCAGCTTGCAAACAGAATCAGAGACGCTTGTCATCATATTAATCCTACTATCATCGACATAGTGTGTTAATGGAATGGCAGCATCGACTTGATCTGTGTGTTCAAAAAAACGGGGGCCATTTCGAACATATTGTATAGAATGATCTTTGTTGTATGATTCCAGACTTTTGGGACGCCCTGTAATACTGCCTTTTCAGGATATTCACAGCATTGATGAAACTAATCTAAAGGACATGGGATGAGGAGTGTAGGAAAGGAAATGAAACAGCCACCTAGAACATAGTATGTATTCATTGTATAACCCTTAACAGCCACTCGTTAAGCCCCGTCCAGACTTGAACAGAACAATGAACAGAACAACGAAAACGAACAAGTTCGCGACAAGTGTGGACGGTTTTACAAACAGAACATTTTAGCAAATTGAGTTCACTGTTCTGTTCGGCACCGAGCCACCATTGTTGGTTTTTTCCCGTTGCATCAAAGAATGTTCGTGTTCGGTCTTGTTCTATTCTGGACCTCCACGAACATTTCCCCTAACAGAGTCACTGGCCGGACCAAGTCACACGTATGTTTTTATCTTTGTAAGTCTACATATATCTTTTGGCGAGTGTATGTCTAAGTGTATGTGTTGAATTTATTATTATTAGCTCATTATTTTAGCATAGTGTAGAAAAATGTAGAGGTCAAAAGAAGTGCAAATTAAGCTCACAAAGCTCTATAAGTCACGTCAGGTAATCTGGAATTCTAAAGATTTAGATCACGTTAGTAAAATAAAAAACAGTATACATGGATGAATTAGGGGCCGTAATGGGCAGGGATGGGAACGAGAGCAGTAAAATAATGCCGCCCTTAGAAAGAAAAAAAAAGAAAAAGATAACATCGGTACAGGAAAAGTTAAGAAATTATATACAAATTATTATTCTTGTATAATAAATAACTTTTTTTTGCAGGTTAAATATTTGCTTGATCTCAGTGAGCAAAATACGCCCTAAAGTAGGGTACTTAGGACAACTGGAGGGTTTATTTGGCCCATCTTACTACCCGTTCAGGTTACCTATGTACTAATTACATAATGGGTTATGAATTAGATAGGTGTGATTTAGAGGAAGTGCACTCATATTTGCGTGGAGATCGTTGGGGAAGCCATTTAGGAAAAGCATCTTCACTGCACCCAACTGGGATCGAACTCTGATATACCCATCCTCAGCAGTTAAGGTAACACTAAAGTGACGTCTTAGACCTTGCGGCCACTGAGGCAGGTAGGGGGAGGCTCAAGGCATCCTTTTTTATCTGATTTTCTGTTAATGACGCTGCACCTTATCTACCTGTTGTTAATTTCCCAGTCGGCATACCTCGTTTTACTAAAACGCCTTAATAGAATGATTGTTCCCAAATTTTTATTTCTAGAAACTCTTTTTCTATACCAAATAGATGTTGTTTGTGAAATTAAGATAAAGTTAATACTTAAAGTAATTTGTTAAATTTATTTATAACAATCTCTACTTAAATATTTTTTGTTTGTTTGTTTAATATATCACAATAAAACACACACGAGCGTTTTTTTTCTCCAGTTGTTTAATTTAATATTTGTTATATTTGTTAGTAAAACCTTTCTAAAAAAAAACTATGGAACACGCTGCGAACATGTTAGCGAACATGTTCTGTTCAAGTCTGGACACTCGGCCACAGTGAACCGAACAGTGAACATGTTCGTGGAAATGTTCGTGTACGTTGTTCTGTTCTAGTCTGGACCCGGGATTTACAAGTTTCAATCAATGATACTCAAAGTGGTATGCACGACACGTGTTCAGAAGCGTCAGTACTGTCTGGTCTGGTTTACCTGCGACGGGAGGGTCGGGGCTCAAACCCCAGCCGGGTGTTCTGAGGGGGTTATTTAATAAATAGATACCTTCTTTATCTTTATACCAATGCGGCTACACTTTTTCTATATCTTAATTTTCCTAATTCCTTCCCGAAGAAAGATAGTAAAAGGTGGGGACATTTTTTTTACTGTGGCTGATAGCCAACACTAGGACTATGGTTTTACAAACCATATAATCAACAACTGGAACCTTCTTTCTGATAAAAGTGGACTTCCAACCACTCATATCCAATGATTCTCACCCGAGTGTCCCCCACAATAATTTTGACACGAATATCGCCAAGACCATAAATAAATTATTCATCAATGTCAAGTCCATCAAAAGTAGACCTTGATTTTAGTTGGAAAAACCATTTATAAAATTAAAACACATTTCTTTGCAGCCAACAACAACATTATTTAACGATATTATTTGTGTTACTTTACAGGTATTGATAATATCCATCAAAAGTGACAGCTGCGGATAACATTACTTGATGCATTCATATATTAAAATTGTTTTTTTAACTTTAGTAATTAACAGATACTCTTGATCTTCCTAAAAAAATAATCACAAAGAACAGTGATAAAGACTGACCAACTAAGCAGTGTAACCATTCGCCTTTCTTCTTGTACACCCCAACACCGAGCATTTGTAAACACATTCCATGACATTTATAGTTTGTATTATACTTAGAAAAACGAATCACTGCTATATAGTAAGGAACGTGATAACATTTGAAATAAACGTCTTTTATCTTTGATATTATTTATAGTTAAATAGAAACAACGTCACCATCTATGACCCAAACATCTTATTTTTGTTATAACTGAAATGAAAACTTTTTCAATTTTAATAACTCGATTAAAAAAAGTTAACAAATAGCTGACACGAACGTTAGTAAAATAGTCAAGGTCAAAAAACGTACACAAACCCTATATTATAATACAAGTATTAAATAAATAAATATATATTATGTATTTAACGTGCACGTTCTGAACCAACAGATTATATCAGCACACGAGAATGTCTATGAGCTAGAGCGAAAGGCCTACCAATTTTACCGAGAAAGGTAGTTTCATCTTCCTTCCAGGGTTCTTTTACAAGCCACAATCGACACGGGACTGACGGCTTTACTTCCCCTCCGAAGGAAGTTGTGCTACGGGTTTGTATCGCTCAAGAAAAATCCGTTTACCTCAGCTGGTTTTAAAATCTACTAAAGTCAGGTCCTGGGGCGAGCACTTCACCCCCAAGATCACCAACGTCAACCTTTGACCTTTTGACCACCAAGTAAATAGTGTTTGTTATTAAAGAAGAAAAAACTAATTTAAACTAGGTAAAACTTACTGTGAATTAATAATTCTAGCTCATGTGTTTAACTGTGCCATCAACTTCTATAAAATAACAATTAATAAAGCAATTCCCCAGAAAAATACTATAACAAACTAACTCAACATATACATACCTATGGTGTGTCATTAACAAAACTCTTTAGATGAAAGGTGACCTGGTGGTTTAGGGCCAGTTGTCTGACTCCTGTGCTGGGGGTCCGGGGTTCAATCCTCGGTCCTGGCACAGATTTATATGATTTCCAAACCCTTCCTACACCTCTGACAAGACGTGTATTAATCACAACTTGTGAATGTGTGGAGTGCCAGGCCTCCACCGTGGTTCGGATTCCACGTTAAACTGTAGGTCCTCCATTTCATCTCGCAATCACCGTACACATTAGCGTAAGTGCATATAACCCAAACGGGTAGTAAGAAGCGGTGCTAATAATAATCTTTAGCTGAACCGTCCCAAGGAAACCGCAATGCACTGGGTCCGTAGGGGTATCTTCATTGTATCATAGCCATATACCTTAAAAAAAGTGTTTTTAGTTTTCCTTCCTGTGATGCGCGTATATCTGTCCTGGCTATCCGCATATTTTCACCAGGGGGGTAGGGATGGATAAGATGGTTCGATAGAGATAAAGTGTACCTGCATTTACGTGGAGGAAAGTGATGAATTATAAAAAATAACACATTTGTATATATCAAGGGTTATAGTTAAAAAAAAAACAGTTTTATGTTGGTACTTATTTGTTATCGTAAAATATAACTCCACTCTAACCAGAGGAATTGCACCAGTATTATCCGTGAGAGATATTTAAAAAAATAATGCAAATAGCCATAATGCAGCCAATCTGGATCTAGTAATAGGTCAAATGTAGTAACCACTTGTCTAACTCTTTTGGTACCAGAATTAGTGGCTATGTGGTCTAAGGCATTATTTTCTTAATGTATGAGCCTACTAATTACGGTGAAGCCAGAGTTCATATCCCGGCTGGGTGGACTGTAGATGGATTTCTACGTGTTATTAGTCACTGTGGATTTCTTGTTCTCTATTCACTCTTATGTGAGCGTATTTCTTATTGTTACCCCCTGGGATTAATCCATTAATAACCTGTGAGATAAACGTAATGACTAATGAGTAAACAAACCCCTACTGCGGTGATTGTAAAATATCGGGTTAATGTCTGTGTCACCTGTCACGCTTGCAATGCTTAGTGAGCGCAAACACGTTGAGGTTTTATGGTTAAATATGTTTCCAAGCTTATCAAACAGATGCTACGCTGATATGTCACGCGGCCACAGACATTAACTTTTCATGGTTAAAGGAGTTAATGGGACGACTTCCAATAAACAACATAATTACAGTCCATTTTCTATAGGAAGGGCCATTTGGATGGAAACCAAAAACAAATATTTGTAGCCCAAATTATTACATATTACTTTTTTCATAGTGTTATTTTATTTGTACAGTGTATGTACGAGAAATCCAGATTAGATGAGCATGACCTTTAGTTGAAGTGTGCCCACCGGTGCGTGTACAATGGCTTGTTGAATGTATTGGTGTGACCAGATGTCTAACTAAAATAGGATACTAGATAAATTTCATATATTTAAAAAAATCAATACCATATATAGGCAAACGGTTAAATGAAATCATTGTGTATGTAGAAGCAGAAGAGGGAAAGTATCAAGATAGAGTAAACAAGCCGGTTAGATTGGTCAACTAACTTTTGTAGTGAGGGGCAGGGAGCGCTCAAGCCTAAAGAAGGAGACTTAGGGCCAGTTTCATAGTCAAATTTAGTACGCCTCAAGTGCGGCGCTACACTAAGTACATGACGACACCTACCTAAACTCGAATGGAATGGGCCGTTCTCTCATAGGAAACTGGCCCATTCCATTCTGGTTTAGGTAGGTGTCGTCATGTACTTAGTGTAGCGCCGCACTTGAGGCGTACTAAATTTGACTATGAAACTGGCCCTATGCTACACGAGATAAGGTGGCTCACCATGTTGCAGGTGGGGGTAGAAAGCGCTCAGGCCTCAGGAAGAAGACTGTACTCACCATGTTGAAGGGTGAGCAAGCGGTGCCGGGGGGACTGGGTGAGCGGTGTTGCGGTGCTGCTGTGCTCAGACGAGTTGTCCGCTGCGTAGTCCGTGGTGCTGTCTCGACGAAGGCGGGTCTCGCCGTCGGGGGCGGCGGAAGTGTCCCCGTGTTCTCGCTTCCACGCCCGCCGTTCCTTGCTGCGACTGCGACTGCGCGCCGCCCACCGGATCTT
>JBCFYV010011172.1:125833043-125863202 GCA_039000515.1 Timema cristinae
TGTAAAGGTTTTTATGAAATTTAATGGCATTTTTTTTTTCTTTTCATTTAAAAAGTTGTTCATCCAATTTCTCCACGTTCATGACAGGTATCCAACAACTTTTAATATAACCACGCGAAGGAAATTATACTGTATATTTGTATTGAAGCAATATATTATATATTTTGTCCAAAAAAAGTTTTTGCTATGAAAAATTTAAAAAAAACCACCCTTAACTCACGTTATCTATATTTAACATCTTAAGTGAGGAGCCTGTGAAACAAAGGTTCCAAGAACCGACCCAACCCATCCTTTATATACAGGGTGTTCGGAAACCCATATCCCAAACTGCACATATAGATTGTTTGAACCAAAAGTAATACAAAATCTCTATACACTAAATCTGGCAAACTATAATGATACAATTAAATTGTGTTCAAAGTTTCGGTGAACAGCGCCTGGTGAGCAAAGCCGTTCAAGCATGCGTGTACAACAGATTGCATAGGAGTTAGGTGCGTGGCACTACACACCTCGATATCATGGGAGCACGCCAGCAGAACATAACACAATTAATAGTAAACAACACGCCAGTCCATCTAGAAATTCGAATACGTTCTGAAGGTCATCATCAACGGTTCTTCATAACAGAAATTATTACATGTGCAGTGCCGCGTGCCTAACTCCTATGCAACCTGTTGTACACGAATGCTTGAATGGCTTTGCTCTCCCGGCACTGTACGCTCACATTTTGAGCACAGTTTAATGGTACTAGCATAGTTTTCCGGATGCAAGTGTAAAGAGATTTTGTATTAGGTTTGGTTCAAATAAGCTACATGTACAGTTTAGGTTATGCGTTTCCAAGCATCTGTATATTAGAAAACTGAGTTTAACGGCCGGAAGGCTCGTTGTGCTGACCACACTACACCCTCTCTCAATAAATGTTGGCACTTTAATCGCTAACTGTGGCGGCCACTCAGTCGGTAAAGGTCGCTTGCGTGCTCACACCATGGAGTTTACATATATATATATACCGATCCAGCCCTCCATTTAGAATACAGAATATATTTATCTATATATTTTGTACACTATGTTTGGATAAAATCTATGTTATCGAACAAAATTAATCTCAAAATTTTAATGAAATGTAATATTTTAATCACTAAAAATTTGTCTTTCATAAACTCAACGTCCAATTTTGTAGGATAAAAATGGTTGGCTCCACATTATTTAGGCTGGGCATATGAGGACATTTCCTTCATATCTAAATAAATAATGATAATATATGTAAAACCATAAAAATTGAGTGTGTTCAGTCATTTATAGAAGGTATGATATAAAGTCATAATTTTAGTTCAAATGTAATAATATAACTAACCAAAAAACGCATATAGTCCATACAACGTTGGGCAGATTTTCTTAGAATCTGTTAATAAATATACAAACAAATTGGGGATTCATTATCTAAAACAACAAAGATACGTTGATCACATCTTAATATTTTTTAGCAGCACGTCTTACTAACTGTTCAGGCTATACGCCTATGTGCTAATTGCACTAATGGGTTAGGGTTTAGGAATCCTTAATTTAGAGGAAATACACCAGAATTTGCGTGGACGGAGAGTGGAAAACTATTTAGGAAAATCCACCCTTGGTACACCAGACTGGGATCGAACCCCGATCTCCCCGTCATTGACAGTTAGGGTTTAATAAGCCTTAATTTAGAGGAAGTACGCCATAATTTGCGTGGAGGGAGAGTGTAAAACCATTTAGTAAAATCCACCCTCAGTGCACCCGACTGGAATCTAACCCCGATCTCCCCGTCATTGGCAGTCTAGCCAAACATGAGATTAGTGCGTTAGACCACGTGGCCACCGAAGTGGGTCACATCTTATTAATCTATATATGATATAAGAGGATAAATTATTCATAGGTTAAATTCTGTCCATATGTTTTCTCTTCATGAAATATGGCAAAGAAGGCTTAAGGTCATTCGACCATCAAAATTTTATTGCATTATTTTAAGAAGTGTATAAATATAAGCTCTAAATAGTGATTCATTTATCTCAATTCATTACAGTTATTGAGTTATAAGTAGTCAAACTTACTATTTTATCCATTTTGCGTACTTATTTTAAGGTAAAGTAGTTAATGTATGGGGATTACATTTATTATAGCTAGACATGCGTATGAAATGTATGCAATGAAGTACTTGCAATATTTTAAATCAAATTAGTTTTTAATTTATAAGATATTTAATAGTTGTAAGATTACATAATTTTTGATCTTATACAAGTACTTTTCGTTTTATACCCCGATACTTCGATTTTATATCATTTTGTAGTACATAATGTCGTTATTTCAAATTCGTTTGGTTTATGAGTCTAACTCTACTCTTTTATTTTATTATTTACACCGCGTTTATCAATGCAAACGTAAATTTGTTATGTCCATTTCCTGAAACTGCTTGGTTTGACTGTACCTACCGATAACACAGACTAGCCGACCAAGGAAGGACCGGGCTACCCCGGTCTCCGACTAATGACTCACCTTTAAGTGCTTTATATGTATATATAGCACTGCGTCTTACTACTTGAGTGACAAGTGATGACATTTATTTTGTCTCTTTTTCCTTCCTATAGTAATTTGGCACTTGGATAATATTGTACTGTGTTAAGTTTTATTCTTCAACTCAAAATGTCAAAAGGAACTCATCTCTTGGTACACCAAAATGCGTATTGATTTTAGACATATAGTTTATCTGAATATTACAATTAACTTCATGAATGTATAAAACTGAGTTTCCCTTTTATTACTGGTTATAAATTTAACATAAAAAAGATCTTAAAAGTTTTGAAAATATATCTTATGTCACATAAGTACTCTACATTCTTTAGACATTTAAATAACAACAACATAATTTGGCGTGTTTATTAAACATGTCTAAGTTCAACCTTAAAAATGAAATGTGCATAAAAACCAAGAAAACGAAACAAAAAGGTGAAATCGAACAGGAATCGTTATAAACTTAAAACAATGAAATATTTGATCCACGATGTTTTCAGGTACATACAAGGCCGTATGTGGAGGGAGGTGGGGTTTCAAACCCTCTACAAAAATGTATGAACAAACTATACATGACTTTATTTATGATGCAAACAATATACAAAATTAAGATACAAGTACAAATTAGGGAGCTGTGCAACCATAAAAAGCACTTTGGAGAGCTACTAGAGGTGTTTAATATTTGGAATTTTTCCTAGCCTTCAGCAATTAGGGGGTTATGTTGCCAAAAAAAAAACACTTCTGATAGCTACTAGAGGTGTTTAATATTCAGAATATTTCATAGCCTTCAGCAGCTATGGGGTTATGTCACGAAAAAACAACACCTTCAGATGGATTCTAGAGGTGTTTAGTACTTATAATTTTTCCTAGCCTTCGGCAGTTGCGATGTTATGTTGCAAAGAAAAAACTTCAGATAGCTTCCAAAGGCGTTTAGCATTTAGAAATTTTCCTAGTCTTCGGTAGTTGTTCCCAAAAAAACTTTAGATTGCTTCTAGAGTTGTTTAATATTTAGAATTTGTTCTAGCCCTCTGGCAGTTAGAGGGTTATGTTGAAAAAAAGCAAACACTTCAGATAGAATAAAATTGAACTCGGGATCTTAGCGCGTCAATGTTATAGCACTGAGTTATCCAGGATTCGTCCCTCGCTCATGATCTCATATCCACGCGCACTGACGATATAAAAGTGTAGTCAGTTTAGTCAGTGCAGGCTATAACTTATGTTAATATTATAGTATAAGCCTTTATCAAAGGTACAGCTGTAACATTACGTGGTATAATGTTACAACTGGACCCCGTCCCATACTGACGTGATTAGAGATTTGTAACATTACGTGGTATAATGTTACAACTGGACAACAAGCATACTACCCGCTCCAATAAATTCAACTCAATTAGGATCCCTACAATAGTATTTTTCTCTGTTGTAGTTCTTGTAGGCTAAGAAGACATAATAGAGACAATGCTGGACAATATATTTATTACTCAATCCAATCCTAAGTATTAATTTGTTCGTGTACTTACAATACTAATCTGCTCACAATAGAATCCTGCAAGGCTGGCCGGCACCTGGACTCCTAGATTGGCGAGTGGGTCAAGGGAGATCCAGTGGGTCAACAAAGCGACTCGGCACTCCGACTGTACTAGCGTGAAATGAACCGAGAACTATCAACATCAACTAGAAGACAATTATGTATCCGACCCCTGACGGAGACTAGAAGAACCTCCTTCAAAACATCGGGTGATTGGAGATATTCACGGATATTCCGATGGAGCAAGCGGAATCAACAATGGTGTACGTGACTGTTTGAAGGCATCGTTGACGTCATCATATGCGTGTTTGGTGTACTCCCCCCTTCTTTCCAGAACAACGAAATCCCTATATAATGGCTGTGCAAGCTTGCCATAATCGACTATCAACGATCGACGACAGACCATTGTCATGGATCTGGACAATGGCTGGAGAAAACTTGTAAAAATGTATCAAAATCGTCGCTTAGACGGGTGGAGTTATGAACTCTAACTTATTTATAAACTTTAAACTTTTTGCATACAATATTCAGTTTCAAAATCTAACGTATTAATATTTTGATCGCCAAAAAAATGTCTAAATATTCTATCTTAGATAGGTCGCCGCTCGGGCGCTGTAACTTTTGCTTATATTTTTATTCTCGTAAATATCCTCAGTTATGTGCTGATTAGAAGTTTGACTTGTTAATATTATATTGTTTGGAATTGTAGAGTAATTTTTTTTTATCGAAGTAACTTTTCATATTTAAAATTATGGTTTGATTTAACGTAACGTGATGTAACTTTTTATTGGAATTTAAATTAGGATGACTTTAATCTTTTGTAACGTAAGTTCTGTTTGAACAGCCAAAGTTCTGTTAATTGATGGAACTGTTAGTTCCATATTCTAAGTCAGATCTGATAGTCCCGTGGGAGTTTGGCTTATGTCTGGTAGTCAAACCCTCACGTTGTGTAGACTGTTGTATAGTCGTCAAATTTAAATCTTTATATTTATGATATCGTTTTCTGTGAATTACGAAACCTTTGGAACCATATCAAGGTGCCCATTAGGCCCTTATAATTTTGAATCGCATTTAAAAATATTCGCTTTGTTATTGTCTCTTATAGACTGGACTATCAATATTATGATGGATTTCATGTTTCCTTTTGTTTAAACATTTGCGCAACTTTAATGATATAAAGTTGTTGACCTCGAGCATAATTTCCAACTGTACTCATAATGATATAATGAGACCAATTTTGTTATCTGCGCTATTGTCATTTAATTGAATAAACTGCTCATTTTGTTGAATCTATATATTTTTTATAATTTTCATTTTTTGTATGTTAAGTTCATCCTCTCCCTTTTATCCCTTTTTTTGGCCGGGGGTACAGGACTCAGAGAGGGTGCACAGCTCTAGATCACATGATTTGACGTATGAATTAGTGAACCCATTTCTAGTTGTCAAATAATGATCTTCCTATTAAAATCAGTCTAAATCATACATTCAACTTATCCACTAAGAATCTTAGTTTGAATTACAGCTTCAACTCGGAACCCACTGTTGTTTGTTGTTCCGGGACTTGGTTAGCAGTGGTTTATAATACTACATTGTTTGATGTCCCGGAGCCTTGTTACCAATGGTTCATAATATTCTATTGTTTTATATCCCGGGCTCTTGCTACTAGTGGTTCATAATATTCCATTATTTGATATCCCACCACTGGTTCATAATCTACTATTGCTTGATGTCCCGGGGCCTGGCTACACAAGTAAATCATGACTTGTGCCAACTGGTTGAACTCGTGCATATGCGGACAAAATTATCGACAGACACCTGGTTAACCCAAAAAGACCAACTTAGAAAATTGATACCTTACTAATGATGATTTTAATCCACAAAATTAGTATATACCCGAACGGGTAGTAAGACGCGGGGCTAAAAAAATTGGTATATTTTTCTTTAGCTTTTCACTCCCCGTTTGAGCTATACGCAGAATAAGGAATGCGAATGACGCATTGGACCTTGTGACCACAAATGTGGGTATTTATTAGAGCTATAAATTTGGTTAAAAAATAAGTTTTCATAGACTACTTGCTATTTTCCGTTTACGATTTTGTTGTGGAACACGTTGTTTGCAATGTATTGACTTGTCGGTCAATTGTTTCATTGAATCCATCTCGACTTTTGTATGCCAACAGGTCCTCCCTTTCATGTCAAACAGTTGTATAGCTTATCACATGGTCCTAAACATGTCGATCACTTGACACACTCAAGCTTTGAAATATTTTTATTTATTTGGTCAACTAGTAGGCTATCGATCACTTTGCCTTTTTATGCATAAGCTTGTCGACCAGTTGGTCCTAATCTTGTAGGTCATTTGACCTACGTGGCATTCCAACATTTTTACAGCTTTCCGGTCGGTTTGTAAGGTGCCCATCATGAGCTCTGTTAACTATTATAATAATCACAACGACGAAAAGTATTACTTTTTTTACTACAAATAAAGAACTCTAAAACCTGCTCCGGTGCTAGCATGACATCTAATCCGTCATTCTCGTCATAGACTAGAGCGTTAAAGACAGGGAGATCGGGGTTTGATCTCCGTCAGGTATACAAAGGGTAGTTTTATTATAAATTGTTTCCCACTCTCTCTACGCAAATGCGAATGCACTTCCTCTAAATTCAGCTTTCTTAATCCCTAACTAGTTAGCGTAATTAGTACATATGAGTATACCGCGAACGATTAGTACGACTCGGTGCTAAAAGAATAACAACAGAACCCTTAAACTTTCATCACTCAAATTATTTCATTAAATTGCCTAGTAATATATTTCTTCTTCTTCTAAGAACACATTTTGTAAATATAGGCCTAATAGTATTCAGTACAATAAATACTTTGCGACACGTGTATTAAGTTCATTATTTTAAATTATTTATATTCTTTTAATCTTAGTAGCCGGGATTCAAACTCAAGACCACAACTCCCGGGTGAGCCACGCACTGACCATTCATGTTCTAAATTAGCGGAAAAAAGAGGTAGTGCTATGACAACAGTGTTGTGAACAAAGAGCTGGCAATCCCAGGTTACTTTCCCACTCCACCTGCCCATCCCCCTCTTCACAACACAACACCCCCCTTCATCCATGTTAAAACTTCCCTGTCAAAATGTTATAGCCTATTCATTCTAGGAGAAGCTTGCTGGTTGAATCACCTTAACATGTTCTTAGTATTTTGTATTTACAAATAGATTTAATATAAACTTCACTTATGAGTATAGGAAAACACAAATATAAAAAATAGGGTGCCTTTTTGATGTGCACCGAATAATATGACACAAATACTATTTTACAAAAGTTTACATTATCGCTTTAATATTTTTATTCTTTATTGAAACGCATATGTTAGATGGATTAATTGATATTATTAACTAAGCCTTATTTTAAGGTGTGTTTGGTCCTTTATGTTTAGTGGTGAACATTGACATGTGTACATGTTATATATTTTATATTAGTGCTACATACATATATACGTACATTAGTAGGTATGAGTGTGTCGCTACATTGTTTTGTTTTTTCAAAAATAAATATATATGACTCGCATCGGTGGGTGCGTGGACTAGCTGTCAAATATTGTTCTAGTATGGTTTGCTGATAATGCGAAGGTCGATGTTCAAATCCCAGTTGGATGCACCAAAGGCATTTTTCTTAAATATTTTCCCATTTTAATTCCATACAAATGCAGGTAAATTTCCTCTAAATCTACCGTCCTTACCCGTACCCCATTAAAATAACTAATATGCGTATAGCCTGGGCGGAAAGCAAGGTGCGGTGGAAAAAAAAAGCTTTACAAAACACGATACAAGCACTCAACAAAATTAATGGCTTCATTTCTGTAAATAATTAATCAGAGCGTGACACTTTTAATTCAGATGTGCGTGGGAGAAAATATTTTTTATTTGAGCATTAAAACGTGTATTTTATGAATATATATATAAATACACAGCATATGACCTACAAACTAATTTAACCTAGGACCCATCCCTTAATATTACCCAGCTCGAGTGCCTAGTCAGAAGAACTTAATCGTATGCCAATATATCGAACCCAGGATCATTGAGACTTATGGACGACCACTCTAACCATCGTAGCCTTAAAAACTAATCAAATATAACTCGCGTTCTTTATTCGTAAGGAAAAATTAAATAGCAGAATTAGGACTGTATAGTAGACATGTTTAACAATCTCAAGAGAACGGGGTTCAAACCTTAACAGATTTTGTTGAGAATATTTTCTAACACTTTTCCCAGGCTATTGACAGTTAATTTATTTAGAGTTCACACTTATACGCTTTATTTAGACTAGATAATTGATTTAAATTAGGCTAATTTAAATTTGTTGAAAAATGACGTCTGGACACAGGAATCGAACCCGTGACCTTTGGCCTATCGAAACAATGCTCTACCACTGAGCTATAAAGGATTGGTCCCGTGATCAGGGTCATTCTTCACTCGTAGTTGAAGGCCGAGTCCGTAATGGACGTGTGGTTATCGTCCTCTACAAATTAGCGGCCGATAGTGTCACGAGCTATCACTTTATGAGATATCACAGCCATCTGAGACTCAGGAGGGCTGTTATACTGTAAGTATACAATTCAATATATTAATTAAAAATAATTTCAACTAATATCAACACACAACCGGTGTGTTTATATTAAATTATATAGTAGGTTTATAATAGCCGGCACATTGTAACTAATGTATAATAATACAATTTTAATTAAATCTCTCAAGTATAAAGAAACAGAATGAGGTTGAACTAAAAAAATTAGAACTTAATGCCTTACGCGAAGGATGGTAAATCACTTCTTTGTGTTTATTAACCACATCTTACTAACCGGCCGGGATATATTTACCTTAATAGGAAACAAATCCTTAGTACACCCGGCTGGTGTTTGAACCTCAGCCTTTCCATCCCTGGCAAGCCAAACCAGACACAGTAACCCTCATTCCCACCGATGCGAGTGTTATTCACGTTTAATAAAACTTCTACGCGTGTTTCTTCTTTTAATTTTTTTTATATCCGCAATAGGTTAAATTAAGTCAAATAATTGTGTTAAATCTATATAATCAATCCTCTTTATTCGTTCATCGTGGTTTATTAAACACTTTCTTTTAGGTTTCTCTCAAAATTATGTTCTATAATTGTTTTTATAGACGGTTAGCAGAAGTGAGATTTTAGCTTAAGGTTGAGTGGAAAGGAAGGCGAATTAAAGGATGTATTTTTGCAGTTTTATATCAAATCTTTTTTAAGTTAAAAATTAAAATATATATATAATATTCATCGTTTAAAAACATAAAGAGTTTAATAATCTACACATAGTAATTTCAAGAGTTCTTGAATATCTGTTAAGGGTGTTTTAGAATTTAATGGCAACTTTTTTCTATTCATTTAAAAACTGTTTTGTGTATAATTTTTAACGTGGCACTCAAATCAACTCATTCATCTAAAACAACAATTATCCTCGTTCTTACATCATACACTAACACTACACAACACTAAGGGTGGTATGTAAGAACGTTAGTGAATGCTTAGTGGACCGATAGTATGTTCCCGAGCACACTATCGCTCAACCTTTTAGCCTATGATGACGCAAGCAAACCTACTCTAGTGTCCACATAGCGTCCACTTAATGAAGTTCTTGCATACGACCTAAGCCTCATTCAGCATGCTACAATAACACTAAACTAGACTCTAACAACACTCGTCCTTGTTCTTGTATGCCACACTAACACTACACTAGCATTCTAACAACACTCATCCTTGGTATTACATGCCACACTAACACTACACTAGCACTTCAACAACATTCATCCTTTTTATTGCATACAACACTAACACTACACTAAGTAATATTAATTTTGGTTCTTGCATACAAAATTAACACTACACTAGTCGGCACTCATTATGGTTCTTTTATGTCACAATAACACTACACTAGCACTATAACAACAGTCATCTTGGTTCTTGCCTGCAACACTAACACTACATTACACGACATGACACAAACCTTATTCTTGCACACCTCTCTGAGTATCAAGTTCCCCTCTCTATATCTGAGCGATATTAATGACTCTCCTGTGTATTTTCGTATCCTCGTTGAGTTCGGCCGGATCTTCCTTAATGTTGTGATTTCCATACCGAATACCAATGAGTGCGTTCCTCGGCACAGTGAAATATCTACACATCTCTAGACCCTTCAATTCGACCTGGAATTTGCATTCCAAGCGTTATTCCGACAACTTATTTAAAGAGCGAAGTTGAGAATGGAATTAAAAGAGGAAGATTTATACCAGAATCATTTATTTTTCTAGAAATCTCCACCAAAACCGTATATATGGAGAAATACACTAACATTTTTGGAGATAAGTTAGTCACTATTCCGTGAAAGGTTTAAACAATGTATCATTCATAAACTACCCAACATAATAGTGTTCATTTTTACGCAGAAAGAATAACAAACGACTCGGTTCTCTGTAAAGAAAACCACCTGAGAATTGTTGCCACGGATTGCCGCTAAGAGGCAGTAGCAACAAAGATGGCACCGAGCCATCGTGAGAAGGCATTCTGTGTACTAGAATACGCGAAAAATCACGTCCGTTGTGACAGTGCAAGGAATATTTCGAGCAGAATTCCATAAGGATCCACCCGTTTCCAAGAGTATCAAGAAGGGGTTTGAGAAATTCCGGGATGAAAGTTTCCTGTACACCACTCCCTGTCCGAGACGTTCTAGGCCAAGTGTAGAAACTGTGGATCGTGTTAGACAAGTCCACCAAACGTGTAAGCTTGGACCTTGGCGTTCCACAACAAACAGTGTGGCGAATTTTCCGTAAGGGACTGAAAATTAAACCCTATAGATTTCAGTGGCTGCAGGTTTTCAGTATTAATGACAAAGAAGTGCACCTTCATTTCTGTATTTAAATACTTGAGGGTTTTAAAGTTTATGATTTCGTGGACTAGCTCATCTTTAGCAACGAAGCAAATTTTAATATGTGTGGTGGGACATTGAGCTGGCACAATGTGCAAATCTTGGGGAGTGAAAATGCCCTAAGCAGTCATTAAGCATATGCAAGATTCACCAAAGGTGAATAAATGTATTTTACGTAATTTCAAAGTTTCAAAGTATACGGTCTGTTTTTCTTCGCAGAGCCAGCAGTAGCTAGCACGCCCATCTGTCACTGGCTGGGATTGGTTGAATTTGATCACGTGACAACGCCACCTCACTCTCTGATTGGCTGTTGGTTTCCCCCTCCCCTCCTACTGACTCCCTTTCCAATGTTCCAAACTTGTCTATTCTTGTCTCATTTGTTTTTTAATTTGTACTCATTGGTTATTTATGAATGCTCATTGCTTTTTTATGTGTGCTCAATGGTTTTTGATTTGTGCTCATTGGTTATTTATTCAGTGTTTTTTTATGTCTGGGTAGGATTGGGATGGGGCGTTGGAGTTTATTTATTTATTGGCGTGCAGTCCATGGAGTCTGGTGCTCCTCCCTTGGCATCACTAGCGAGTGCTGGGAGCATCTTATCTGGCTGGCTGCTTAGTGAAAAATGCAACCACCAAACAGCTGACAGCGTATCACGGCCGTAAGAACGCTTTATCTTCCCCTCACTCCCCCTACTTCAAGACATGTGTCGCAACCCCATATGTGGTAATGGGTTTTCCCGGTGTCGCAACCCCCTATGTGGTAATGGGTTTTCCCTGATGACTGGCGCCAATTTGGTAGTTCGACAAGACAGGAATAAACACGACCTTGAATGATGTCGCAAACTTCCTCCTTTTATGTGGCAATGGGTTTTCCCGGCGTCATCATCGCAATGTCGCAACCACCTATGTGATAATGGGTTTTTTCCAGGTGATGTCTCAACTAGTCTTCGCAATGTCGCAACCCCCTATGTGATAATAGGTTTTTTCCGGTGATGTCGCAACTAGAAAGCATTGACACAGCCCCAATTATGCACAATCAGGGGCTTCGGAAGCCTTATGGTGATTTATAATCCTCAGTTAGGGGCCGCTTTTCCCCATTACAAAAGTCTACTAAAATTGGTTGTTCGGTATCGTCCATCGACATACGTGGATGTAGGTATCCGTCATGGACCGGAGGAGTAAGGTAGTACTGTTCCAGAGTTTAAGTGGAGTGAGGGAGAGTAGAAAACCACCCCAGTTCACCCAAGCGAGATTCGAATCCACGACCTCCCTCACCATAAATATATGAGTAACACGTACCTTTGCTGGCAAATCGTTCGGTAGGGATGATTAAGAAAATATTCCGGAGGGAGAAATTCCCACAGTTTACAAGGCAGGGATTCAATTTCACCCTGCCAGAATTAAATTAACCTGACACTTAGAAGGTGTGTATACCGGGATTCGAACCTAGATATATCATTAGCACAGCTAATGTCTGTTAGAACGGTCTTACTTCCTTCCAAGTGCACCCCCACCATTTTCAAAGGGTCTTTTCTGGTTGACCAGATTTTTCCAAACCCGGTAGAATGTGTACCCACATTTGATTGTAGAGTGAAAATCAAACGTCGATCACTCTGTCATCAGCCGTTTAGTGACGCCTTAGATCATGCGATGCAAGTATACAAACTTAGATGGCGTGCACACCGGGATTTGAACCTCGATATCCTTAGCACAGCTAATGTCTGTTAGAACGGTTGTACTTCCTGCACCACCACCATTTTGCCAGTCAATCAGGTAGAATGTATACCACATTTGATTGGAGGGAGAAACTCAAACGTCAATCACTCTGTCACCAGCCGTATAGTGAAGCCTTAGACCATGCGACCATCGATGCAAGTATAAAATGCATTGTGATAGTAGATTGCAAGAATTAGCTGATGCCACAGTTTAATGAAGACAGTTTACGTCTATCAACAAAGACGGCTGTCCGCCTCATTTCCACAACGATGTATGGCGGTACCTCAATGAAAACTTTCCACGAATTTGAATAGGACGGAATCGTCACGATTATGAAAAGTTAATGCGGTGGCTACCTTGATCACCAGATTTAACCCCATGCCAATCTTTATTTGTGGGGATTCGTGAAAGATACTGTGATTGTCCCTCCACTCCTCGCTAATCTCTAAGAACTTAAAAACCGTATCACTGTGGCTGTGACACTGATCGATCGTGCCATGCTCACAGGCGTGTCAGATGAAATGGGCTATCGTCTAGATATTTGTCGCATCTGCAAAGGTGGACACATTGAACGTTTGTGAAGTATATATTTAAAAAAACCTTTGAGAGGCTACCTTTATTCCAGCATTATAAAATAAAGTTTCTGTTGTGTGATTTAAGAGTATTTATTATTTTTAATGTTTCATGTCATAAAGAATAACTGCGTACATTAAAATATTGACCCATGAAATCCAAAATAGTTTATTAATATTACTTCAAAACAATTTTTTTACAACACACCTACCCAAATGGTAAAAGGTGCTATACTCTACTTTCATTTGTTAAACGGGAGGTTGAGTTGAATTCCAACTGGGTGCATTGCGGGTAGTTAATCACATATTATTTTCTACTATGCTACTAAACTACTTTTTAACAACTTTAAGTCAACAACCCGAAAGTTGGTTTGATGTGGTTTCTATCCATCGGGCGCTGGGTATGCTGCAGTCAGCCCTTCGGCTGGTTAGTGTGCCTGCCCAATCTGGTAGAAAACCCATATAGTAGAGGAGTTCATGTGTGGTGGTTTCCCGTTGCCTTCCACACCGAATTTCTATGAGTAAGCACGAAAGGGCCTACCAATTTTGCAGAGAAAGGTATTTTCACATACCTTCCAGGGTTCTTTCACATGGCACAATCGATAGGGGACGGACGGCCTTACCACCCATCCAAATGAAGATGTGCTACGGATTTTTATCGTTCAATTCACCTCTTCTGGGTTTTAACCTACTAAAATCCTGTCCTGAGACCAGCACTTTACCCCAATACCACATAAGTCAACTTTTAAGCGCAATAGGCCTATATTTAAAGTGAGTGGGGCCATATCGTTATGGAGTTGATATGTACCAACTTTAATTGTTATGAAATTTTAGCTTCATTGTTTGGAACGGAAGATCTTGAATTTAAATTGTTTCTTAATTTTCTTTTTTGTAAAAATTGTGTTTATTTCTGGCATGATTTAAGTCAGCACATAAAGTAGGTAGTACTGTTGGTAGGTATACTTGTTTTAAGGATACAGGGAACCGGGTGTTAGTAAAATGTATTATTATTATTTCTGTAATATGTTTAATAATTTAAATCACTTTTCTTAGTGATAGTTCACATAATCTTTGAATAATTGGGAAAGCCGTGGATAAATGGGTAACGAAGTTTCTTTAATCAAGATTGAGGAACATATATTTCGATTTGTACAAGCCTCCTATATTGAGATTACAATTTTTGTTTTTCAACCTAAATGATATGTAAAGTAATTAAAGTATGGAGAGAATAACCCGTCGCTTTACAATATAAACTCTTAAAATTACATTCCCTTTAACTAATAATTTTTTTTTACCAGCTCATCTTTCTACCCGTTCTTAATGATTTTATGAATTAGGAAATATATATTTAAAGAACGTGTACCCGCATATTCGTGACAGGAGAGTGGAAAACCATTTTGTAAAAAGTACTCTCAGTACATCCGAAGAGAGGCTTGAACCTGTTATCTCCCCGTCATTTGCAGTCTAGTCTCCTGAGAGAGAAGTGCGTTAGACCATGCGGCCACCAAAGTGGGTAATATTTGACTATATTTTTATTAACCAAAAATATCTTTACATAAGTTGTTTTTATACTTGAGTAAAATATTTAGCATACAGCCCGAACGGGTAGTTAGATGCGATGCTAAAGAAAATCATATTTAATAAAGACTTATCCCAGGAGTATAGATGAGGAATTGCACCCACATCCGTGTGTAAAAAGATGGCAAGGGTGTAGAAAGAAAATTTTTCTAGAGGGAGGAGGGGGTAGGCTAGAAAATATTATTTCACCTCTAGTCAATAAAAGTATTTATACGAATATATAGAACCCCCTAGGTGGAGGTTCATCAAATTCCAGTGGGGGTTTGGATGCATCAGCCCACCCCTTTTCACCCTTGATAGGAATGTAAAACCACCCTCAATGCAACCATGTGATATTTGAGCCTTCCCATCCCGGCAACAAGTAATTCATTCGATTGCAAGCTTGGTGCCTTCATTAGACTTTAAAATCACTTTATTGTATTTTTAAATTTAAAATATCAACTACACATAAAAAGTTTTCTCAGCTATATTCTGCGTTTTTAAACTATTTTTTTCAATTTGATATAGACCTATGTACCATAACTAGTTTTCTCAAATTTTATCGATCTACCCATCTATCTACATAATTTGAAGACACTAGTTTTTAATGTAGATCTGAGGCAAGCAGCCTAGAAGTTGGATAAGCTACAATAAACTAAGCCGAAGAGGTATCCGGGGATATTTCCCACTGTTTGTTTTGAAAATTAGATATATCTGTATTTTATTCTTCTAAACTAAACAATAAACATTTATATTATTATTTATACAGACTCTCGACTATCCAACCTTCGGTTATTTTGACTTTCCATCATATCATTATGACATACATCGCGGCTGGCTGTGATTGTCAATGATCGAGACGATACCAAACCTCTGTTTGGTAACGAATACTTTCCTTGGCCAAACTAATTAGTCTGGTTTCAACCAATTGTGCGTTTATTTCAAAAACAGCATGACTCTTTATGTTATATTTAAGCTACTATAACTTCATGGTCAATGGATTTTAACAGTTTTATGAATTAAAATGGACAGTAGTTACTCGTACTTGCTAGAAATATATTACAGTGAATTGCATTTATTAGTGATAATTAATATACAAAAATAAAATTGTCATATCGTAGCATTTATTAGTGCTCCATATTCCTTAGTTAATTATTTTTAAAACTAATATTATGTATCAACAATTATTTATTATTATTTGTGGAAGTTACTTAAAATGATTTAGTTAAGAATAAAAAAAATAGTTGCGATTTGATCTAGGTCTATTTACTCTTACATACATACTCAAGGTTTTTGTTATTTTTGGTACATAAGAAGAACGGTTTGAATGGAAATCCAATAGGTAAATGTAGGAAACCGTAAGCGTCTTACGTTGGTTTGTATATGTTGAGAGGATGAGTGTGGACCAAGTGACGATGCCACTATATGAAGGTAGAGTGTGTGGATCAAAAGGAAAGGGGTAGGCCATATAAATGTTGTATACGAATTTATGAAAAAGATAAATATTAAGAGTTTTAAGAATAAAGGCACCTATCTGACTAGGTGTATGGATGTTGGTGAAATGTAGTGAGTATGCAAGGATAGGGAAGGGTGGAGAAAGTTAGTGAAGATGGATTACATACGGAGTTGTTTTATGATCTATATGTATAGTTTCTTGCCTATCCTCTAAGAGAACGGCGTTATTAGGTATGTAGGCCTATATGTATACGTTTAGCATGGTATATTGTGTAAATATAAGGCCTAGTCAAAATAAACACTAATATATCTAAGAATAAAATTAAGTATGGCATTTTCCGCCGATTTGCAGTACATGTAGGTTTACATAAATGTATTATTATTATTATTATTTAGCAACGCGTCTTACTACCCGTTTGGGTTATACACTTTAAGTACTAACTACGCTAATTAATTAGGAAGGTCTAATTAGAGGAAGTGAACCCGCATTTGCGTGGAGGTTTACACAAATTAATCTACCTGCTGTTATAGCTAGTCTACTCTACTCCAACCATAATTTTTGTTTACGAAAAACAACTCAAAGTCGTTTTCGTGTTCCATCTTGGTCGGAAAACAGCCCCGTGTTAAAATGATCAGCATTCCTTGCTACCAACCTAGTAGTTGCAGGTTCAATTCCCGGGAAATTCCCAGTTAAAATTTTTCCCGAGAGGGGAATCATACCGGCGGTCATCAGGGTTCGGTTGGTTAGGCTTAAGTTAGGTAAATAATTTCTACTGGTTCCACATCCTCATATTCACTAACATCGTCATCTCATCTCATCGGGATATGAAAAGAGCCTCCACGGAAAATACGTATGATTATTAACTTGCATTCGGGCATCCCCTGGACAAAAGTACATAAGTACCTGCTATTATTCCCACAAATTGGGCTTCGAATGGTGTAGCCCAAGACAGGCATATATAAAACAAACCTTGCTCAGAACCACTTGGTCGATAGCACTCAATACCAATACGCAACCAAGTCAATCGCGATAGCTCGTATATGGTTTTAATTTTGGCGGGAAAATCTTTTTTATGCGTAGACTTTTAAAAAGTTGTGTGTACAGTAGCCCCGTGGCTTCTTTGGTGCTGACTGACAGTTCACAGCTGACTTCTGACAGTCAACATTCAGGTATATACCTGAATTTTGACCGTCGGAAGTGATAGCTGCTAAACACATGGTTTTTGCAGATCATATGGTTCGGCGTAGGGATACATAATTTGGTCTGGTAACTTTTCAAAGCCGTCAGCTGTCACCTGTGAGCTGTCAGTCAGCACCAAAGAAGCCATGGGGCTACTGTACCTTACCAACACACAACGCTGTCATCACTGGAGGTACACATCGTTATTAGTCTGCGCAATCCATACGAGATCAAAACATATTTTATAAACTAACGAACATGTGTACCATCATGTAACCTTTAATTTTCTCCACATCAGATCTCCTTTCGTTGAACACACTGTTTCTATAAAGGAATATAGCTCATACTGTAGAGTTTAAAAAAAAATTCTAATTAAATTTAATTGTAATAGCCGGGCAGAACAGTGGATTGATGAGTTGGGATTTTTTTCGGTTTTTTTTTCTACGCTTTTACCTACCCGTAACGCAGTGGCAAGTAAAGATTGGCTTCCCTATGCTAATTTAATATTCTACTTTTACTCGCGGAGTTTTTCAGTTATCCAAGCGAAGCAAAAAAGTTTTTTTTTTGTAATTAGAAAAAGTGTGAAAAATTTTTCGTGCTCAGAATCTTGCTTCAGTCTAATTTTCACAGGAATGGCCTTTTAGAAAATAAAAGCATGTTTTAATGGTAAACAATATTATAAACTTGTATATTATTATCAATATTATTTTATAGGTATTGATATCTATCAAAAGTGACAACTACAGATCACAGGACTATGAATATGTGAAAATAGTCTACCTCAGTGGTCTTGGAGTAAGGTGCACACGGGTTCAAATCCAGCAATGGTCGACAGATTTTCCCTGAGCAACAAAAATCCGTAGCACAACTTCCTTCGGAGTATAAGTAAGGCCGTTAGTCCCATATTGATTGTGGCATATGTAAAAATACCTTTCCTGGCAAAATTGGTCACAAATTTAGCTACCACTCAAACATTATCTTATTGTGATTTAATCAATCGATTCAGAAAGTGCAAGTTAAATACTTCAAATAAATAGAAATATGTGAAAGTAGTTCTAGTAGATATAGCTTCCAAATAATACCCTTCCTTGGAGAATGGTATTCTACCTGTCTGGATTATCTGTATATTTTCACTAATAAATTAAGGATGAGGAAATTAAAAGAGTTTAAAGGAAATTTGTCCATATTTTAGTGAAGGGGAAGTTTAAGTAAAAACTAACTCCGGTGCACCCAGCCTGGATTCGAGCACCAGCCATCTTGTTACCAAAAAATTAAACTTAAGTCTTTGTTTAGATGCTCACCTTTGCGCGTGCTATAATTAATATATATATAATATTGAACTAAGTGTTTTATGTTTGGTTTTAAGTAGCACCCCTAATAAAATAATTTTAATTAAGAGAGAATATAATATTTTATTTCATTGTATTAAAAAATAATTAAGAACCCGTGGAGCTGGTTTTACTTAAATCCTGAATAAAACAAGTTCAACCAGTGGATTTTTTTTAGAAGCTTTGGACGGAATAGTTTAGGAGTCCACAAGAGACTACACCTTTCAACTGGTTTGTTTATGACGCTACTCATGTTGTGAAGGGTCTGTTTTTTTATTATGACAGAGCGTACAAGAAGCCCCGAAAATACCTTATTATAGACTACTCCGCGAGTTCAACGAGCGTGTCCGTCACTTAAACCAGAGAAAGGAAGTTGTGCCTAAAAAAACAAGTTATAGCGTAAGTTACTTTTTAACTGGAGGATTTAAAATACCCTTTCTGTACACACAAACTAAGCCAGCACCCAACTTACAAACTAGCTTAACTTAAGAAAGGATGTTGGAATCTTCACATTCAGTCCCAGAGACTAGACATTTATTAATAAAATAACTGGAGGAGTCTGTTAGAAAAAGGTAAATAGACCTCATATTTTTTTTTCTAAACAAAGAGCCTAGTATATTACATTAAAGTGTTGAGAAATGAGAAATGCCACTTGATATATCCACTCTTTCCCTTTTCCCATCTTATCCTTAAGGTCTTAAGGTCAAGCGAACTGCCCTATCATTAGTTGACCTTTCTAGGAAAAGATGAATGTGATTGGTCGCTACTTGAAATGGTCCTGGAGGTATATATGTGCGTGTGTGAAATATATAATGGGTGTCCGCAAGTGACATCTTTAATCTTACACACAGCAGGACCACCCAACTTTTACCTCGCGTATATTATAAGAAAACGATTCTTACCCAATTCGTGATATACGAGACTGTAAGTATGCAAATACCATACTATTGACAAAGTTATACAAATGAAGTCAACAAAGAAACATACTTCATTAAGTGATTTGCGACCTGCATCGGTGGCCACACACACTAAACGTCAAACTCATATAATCTTGTTTGCCTATGACAGGGTAGTTGGTACTCAAATCTCTGCAGGGTGTATTAAAGTTTGTTTCCCCCATGAGAATTTGGGTTAATTTCCTCTAAATTATACCTTCATCATCCCTAAAGATGTTTTAGTTGTAGCAAGATGTATTATTTTAACGTAAGTGACACCACTGTGAACTTCCATACCTGTAGCACAGAATAAAGATATTCAGAAGAGAAATTTTCTGTTGGTAGCTCTGATATTTCCTCACATTCATTCTATAGCCTCGAGCGTCTAATTTTTCATGAATTGACTATTTATTTTACGTTTGAATTTTCATTTTATTTTAACCTCTATCATTGCCTTAAAAGATATAAAAAAAATAATTTAGAAACACAATGAAGCAATATAATTATATTTTGTGGAAAATGGAAAGAAAATTGCAAAACATAGTCCCGGAAACTTTGTGTTCAAATGTTGAAATCGTGTAGACTGCGATCAGAAACAATAAATTTACCGAAGTTAATCACAAAGAAAAAAAACAGGCCTGCATTACAGTATTTATTATTATCGTGTCTTACTACCTGTTCAGGTATTAAGCATTATAATTACTGTAATGAAGTAAGGATAAGGAAGGAAACATTTTAGAGGTGATATACCCACATTTGAATGGAAGGAGAGTGGAAATCCATTTGGGTAAAACCACCCACAATGGACTCAACCGGGATTTGAGCCCCGATCTTACGTCAGTATAACACGAGAGTGACGCCCTAGACTGTTCGGCCACTGAAGTGGAATGCATTACAGTATTTTCTTCTAAAGATGTGTTAGATTCTTCCTTACAAAAGTGTATTTTCTCTCTTGAGTGGTGGTCTAGAACATTTCTTGATAACTCACCACCCGCGCCGATGTATGCATGGTCTAAATATCAAGCTCATTTAGTCCGATTTTCTGGTGATTCATAGGTCGGCCTTTGAATCCCTGATAGGTGTTTTGAGGATGGATTTTATTAAATAGTTTTCTACTATCCAAAGACATAATGTGGCTACATTTTCTATTGTACTAGCATAACTATATGCGTATAGCTAGGGTGATCACGTGTACTATTTTTTGAGGCGATGTACTCTTATTCTACAGAACAGGCAGTAGTACAATAGTTACTGTACTTTGGAAAGTACTTCTTTTTAAAATTAAAGAAAATATGTCAAATCGAACAGCACTGGTGCAAGAAACTTGCCCCTTGAATTTTGTTTTTTTCGAGGAGCTTTATTTAAAAGTTACATTTGCCAAAAGCAGGATTTTGATATAGAAAATACCTTTCAGAATGGACTTCCTACCAAAATCATTGTACACTACATAAGTTTTACTTTTTTGTTACATACGCGACTCAAATATGTATCTTAATAATACCTATTATTTTATTATTATTATTATTAGCACCGCGTCTTACTACCCGTTCGGGTTATACGCACTTACGCTAATGTGTAATGATTGGGTGATTGTGAGATTAAATGAAGGGCCTACAGTTTAACGTGGAATCCGAACCACGGTGGAGGCCTGGCATTCCCCACATTCACAAGATGTCTTGTCAGAGGTGAAGGAAGGGTTTGGTAATCAGATAAATCTTTGCCGGGACCGAGGATTGAACCCCGGCTGCCAGCATAGAAGTCTGACACCTTACCCCTAGACCACCAGGTCACCACCTATTATTTGTTGTACCAGTTGTTTTATTTTTAATCCTACACTTAAACTAATTCTTCAGTACCAAAGTCTTAATATATAACTTTGACTCTGAAAAATTAGTTTGAAGTGCTTAACAATCAACATCCTATATTTATGTATAGTCAATCATGAAAGCAAATTTAAAAAAGTTAAGTTTGAATTTATTTATGTGTTTGAACGGAGTTTTTCTTATCATTAATATGTGTTCCTTGAAATTGACAGTGAAACCAATGCTAGTTTAGGTATTATTTGACATAATCTAACTCAGTATTACCTTGAATTAGCAATTCAAAAGGAGATTTAATGATTAATAGTTTTGTGGTTCAATTATTTTTTCTCGAACTATTTTATTCCTCCTCCATTTTCATAAAACATGCATGGAGTGTTTGATGTAATTTTTCCCAGCTTTTTCTAAAATAATTGCAATGAAACTCTGCACGGACTTTCTCACTCCATTGTTTAAAAGTGGATATCAAAACTCGTAATATGTGTGAAACGAAATAATAAACAATAGCAAACTCGAGCAAAAATTGCGCTATACTTACGTAAAACATTTTTTTTGTTCCCAGTTTTAAATTTTATAATTCTATTTTTAAAGAATTCAAGTTCTCATTTGCATATTTGTACCAATAAAAAATATCGATACAGTGTCCACAAGGGTCTACACTTCGTATTAAAATTTTCGACATTTTATTAGGTGTTGCACATATTGTGGTTATCGAATTGCTATTAAATTCCTCATTTATATATTTAGACCAATAAAAAAGGTAGATATTGACTATTGAGTCTAAAATGATATAGATAGATCATTGTTGTACAAACAGTTCCCCTAAGAGGTTAAAGGAAAAAGAACATAAAATTTTGAGATATTTATTTACCTACTCTATGGCAATAGAGAATTATTGCCTTGAAACACAAATAAAATCTCTGTACAACTAAAGCTCAAAAATTGTATTAATATATTTGCCAATATCTCAGAAACTGTTATAATAAAGATATAATTATTTCAAATAAAAGTTTTTTATTTTTAATATCACAACAGTTTTGCAATGACAAGTTATTTAGTATCTCAAATAATTGTGGAGATTAGGAAATTCCTACTTCTGTAAACTACCCTAAATACATTTTCATAAGAAAATGAAAATAGCCATTTTATTTATACTTTAAATCAAAGCCTATATTCGAATTTTGATCAAAATCTATTTTTTCTCTTTTCACCCTTTATTAAACTATTATTAATTTTAAGGTTAAACAGTCACACAAAGAGATGGCATTGCAAAAACCACTTTTTAGGGTTCAGGGGGTCATATATATATATATATTTGCACATAGCTTGAAAATTATTGATTTTATAAATATGTTTCAAATAAAAGATTTTTACTAAAACTAATACTACATATTTGCTACGATATGTAATATAATATCTCAAAGAGTTACAGAGATATGATAAAAAAATTAAAATTCATGCATCAGACCAGAACCTTAAAATCATTTTGACGAAAAAATGAGAGTAGCCATTTCGTTTGTAATATTGATAAATGCTTATAAATTAAATTTAATCAAAATCGTTGTCGCCGATTTTGTTAAAAATGATTTGGTCTCTTTTCGCCCTTAAGCAAAAGACCCTTAGTGTTAGGATTATGTATCGAATTCCAAAAACCCTTTGGGGAAATACTATGAAAACTCTAGATACCAAGTAGCCCAATCCGTAAAATAGTTTCGGCTATACTCTTAGGTACAGACAAACAGGCAGACAGACAGACAGAAATGCAAAAGCCACTTTTTCGGACTCGGGAGGGGTGGGGGGGTCATGAAAAGTTGGAATTTACTAAAATCTCGAGTTCAACTTTTTTTGGCGATCACAATACTTTACCTTTCTTTAAGTTAGCAAGAAAGTAATAACATGGGTAATGAGACTTTGGTGAAAAAAAGTACCTCTTTATCAGTAAATATAAATATCACGTACCCACAATATATAGTGTATAGGCCTATATAGTGTAAGTATTATTATGTTTTTATGTATTAATATATTATATAAATTATAAGAAAAATCAATTAAAAAGATATAACTAAGCCTTACGTACTTACAACTACTGCTTATGGCACGTTATTTTATTTTTAGCGCCGTGTCTTACTACCCGTTCGGGTAATACGCACTTACGCTAATGTGTAATGGTAGGGTGATTGTGAGATGAAATAAAGGACCTACAGTTTAACGTGGAATCCGAACCACGGTGGAGACCTGGCATTCCTCACATTCACAAGGAGACCATTGTTGATGAGGGATGGAATCTACAGTGGTATTTAAAGGTCATGATACTACGGCACTAATTAAAAGGGCACCTCTAACAAATAGAAAAGGGGAATTGGATCATTTCACGAGACATTACAATTGAAATATAGGATTACATTCAGACTGTTTATAACCCATAAAAAAAAGAAGTGAAATTCGTTTCATCATGTTGAAAGTGCTGGTTATGTAATATTATCTATTTGACATAAATACAAAACACATTATAAATGTATCAAAAGTTTTCATCATAGCAGGCCCAACTCAGCTCCAAGCTCACATCTGCATTTGTATTTGTGTAAACGAGATATGGAAAAAAGGAAAAGAAAAAGCCTACGATTTTCTAGAAACATGTGCAGTGCATTCGTATTTAGACGATTATTCGAAATTTTCCGCGGTGGCAATGGAGACAAAACGACAAAGTTTCTTGTTTTTTCATTAATTTTTTTATTTAACACTACGTCTTACTACCCGTTTGGGTTACATGCCTAAGTAATAATTACACTAATAGGTTAGGAATTGGGATGGTTGAATTTAGAGGACATGAACCCTTATATGCGTGGAGGGGGAGTGGAGAACCATTTAGGAAAAACAGCCCCCATTTCACCCGAGCGAGGGATTTGAACCTTGATCTCCTCGTCCCCGGCGGTCTAGCTCAACACGAAACTAGCTCGTTAGCCAACTACGCCATCGAGGTGATTAAGTTTCTTGATAATAACTACAGTATGTCCTTATTAAGACCGAATAAAGATTTGTGCACGGAGTTTATCTGTGAAAATATTCTCTAAAATGGTCAATAAAAGTCTTTTCAATGCAGTTTTTATTCAAATATAATTTAATATTTCAACAAAGTTCAGTATTAGAAACTTCTATTAGCTGTTTATCTCCATTAATGTTTAATCGTAAATGATCTACGTGCAATAGTGTTCGTGTAAATTTCTATTGCGAGCCGACTGTATCAAAAAGTTGATTGGTACATGAAGCACGCTCTTAATATTTGGCACCAATTGAACTAAAAAGGAAAATAAGCTTCTACATGTGTGCTTGCATGCACAATAGACTTCTATTAATAATTTAATTCTACCGAGAAAAATAACTCACATAAACTTACAACATTACTGCAGTTAAACATTTTGTACACCGTATCTACCCATCCGGACTAACGCCTGTTTACATTAATGAGGCAAGGATGAGGAAAGCATAAGGAGTAAATCGAAAAGTATTTTCGTGAAGAAAGAGTGGACAACCACTTATATAAACACATTCAAATACCCAGCCAGGGTTTGAATCCCAACCTCCCTATCACCAGAGAACTAGATCAAAATGAGATTATCACTGATGCAAATAGAGTCAAAATAAATTTGTAGGCCTATAAAGTTGGCGCGTATAAAATTAGCAACGTTTTAGCAGTAGAGTGATAATGATAATTGATTATTATTAATTTACATGTCCTTCTTTGATTCACACAAGTACAGTTTAAAGTTGCGGAATAAATACTGTTTGTTTATCCATTACAGATATATAAATAGGACTAATTATATTCAATTCACGATGAAAGCCCACATTTAGGTCAAGTCTCGTGTTAAAGAAGCCAATCAAAATTTCTATTATTAATATTATTATTATTATTATTATTATTATCACTGCGTCTTACTACCTGTTGGGGTTGATTGTGAGGTGAAATGGAGAACCTACAGTTTAACGTGGGATTCGAACCACGGTGGAGGCCTGGCATTCCACACATTCACAAGCTGTGATTAATACACGTCTTGTCAGAGGTGAAGGAAGGGTTTGGCAATCAGCTAAATCTGTGTCGGGACCGAGGATTGAACCCCGGGCCCCTAACACCTTTTACCCATAGACCGTCAGGTCACCCCGAACAAAATTGTAATTTATAGAAACACATACAATATATATCATAATGGGTAGAAAATAGCTCATTAAAAAAGAGCAAATATTATTTTTGTTGATACTAGCTAAATAAATACAATTTTTATTTATGGTTACGTATTTCTAATCAATTAATAAAGCACCCGTTTCGTTAGCCACAAGTTCTAAAGCGTCACTCTCACAGAAGACCAGACTGCCAATGACGAGGATATTGGGGTTCACATTCTGGTCAGATGTACTTTTATAAATATTTTTCCACTCTGACTCCAAGAGAATGCGAATACACTTCTTATAAATTCAACCATATTCATCCCTCACACTTTCCCGTAGCTATTACATACGTGTACAGACCAAACGGGTAGTAAAGCAGGGTGCTAAAAATAAACTAAAAATTTAATAGGAGCTACTTCACCTTAGGAATGGACATATCTGAAAGCAGGAAAAAGCTACCAATTCTAATTTCATGTGTTCATACGTAAAGTAGTGTGAGCTTAAGCCGTTACTTTTAATATATATTATCAATACCTATAAACAACCTAATAATACATTAAGATAATATCACTGTTATCTGAAGAAAAAAATGTTAGTTTTTTTCTAAAAGTTGCTTCAAATGTCCATTCGTTTTCAAATTAATTAATAGAGTTCCAACCGACATTTTGTAGTTTAGTTGTCAGTCTCCATCACGGTGAAAGAGAGAGTCCCAATCCCAATTGTGATACACCACCACGCCACACAAATAAAAGTAGATCCCCTCTAAATTCTAGCTTCCTCATCCCTAACGCCAGGATTGCTCAAGCAGGTAGTAAGGAGTCGTCCTTAAACTACTTAAGGTTTTTTTTAGGGAGGGGGTCAGGATGATCTCAATTTTTCTTAAAAGGGAGGATCAGAATTCATCTTACGTTAGATTTTTTCTTATCAATGTTTATTGAAACAAAATATTTTTTTATCAGACAATAAATATATTAAATAGAATATTAGCGTATAACCCGAAAAATTAGTAAAAACGTGGTGCTTAGAAACTTTATAAAATTTTACTTTTATTTAATTTTCTTACTGCAATTAAAGCATTCTAAAATGTCATACCACCAGCTTTATTACCAATCTTTATGTCTAAAAATAATCTAATACACCAAATCATAAAAAAAATACGTGAGATAAATGGTGGGGGCGTGACGATGACAAATATTACGTAGGGTAGAGAGGGGAGGGTCAAAAATCACGGTAAAAAGTCGTACGTAATTTAAAGATGGCCGCTAAGACGCGGAGTGCAATCAAAATATTTCCAAGGGTTGAATGTGTAAGTGCTGTATCATAGGTTTACTTGGTCTATAAGTAGGGATGCCAAATATCATTAATTGAAATACGGGACAATTTAGAAAATAAATTTCTCTCACAATATGCTGTGCAGACGTCGTAGCGGGGCTTCTGGGTGGTGAATCCCCCAGTAGTGGAATAGGGGGCATCCCCTATAGGTGCCCCCTAATTTTAAAAAATATCTCAAAAGGCGTTGATGATTAAATTTGAATAATTGGAACTTTTACATGCCAGAGGGGGTGGTACTTTTGAACTAAAAAGTGACACTTCCTAAATAAAAATATAAAAAGTAAAAAAATAAAGATTCGATTGATATTACTATATCTATTGGAAGTGTCATGCATGAAAGAAAGGAATAGTTTTTCTTACCTATCAAATCTTGTTAAATAATTTTTGTCAATGATCCACCCGCCACCATAGATAACAGGCTATTATTATTATTATTATTATTATTATTATTACTATTAGCACCGCGTCTTACTACCCATTCGGGTTATACGCACTTACGCTATTGTGTAATGGTAGAGTGATTGTGAGATGAAATGGAGGACCTACAGTTTAACGTGGAATCCGAACCACGGTGGAGGCCTGGCATTCCCCACATTCACAAGATGTCTTGTAAGAGGTGAAGGAAGGGTTTGGTAATCAGAAAAATCTGTGCCGGGACCAAGGTTTGAACCCCGGACCCCAGGACAGAAGTCCGACACCTTACCCCTAGACCGCCAGGTCACCCAACAGGTTATTGTTAATTATTTTGCAGAAAGTTCTACTTTTCACTCGATGATATGTATTTCAATAATATGTGTCATTTTTAATGTTGTTATAAAACTCCTGACAAGAATAACTGTAGTTTACAATCACTTGTAACTCACTGAATATCAGTTCTACAGAACATCTCTTTCGCCATTGTGTCCACTTGTTACTGATTAAGGAAAATATACGCTCCACAGAAGCATTGGATGCTGGAATGCTAAGCACAAATGAAATCACACAATGCAAATTTGGTACTTTGGAGGGATTTACTTTGGTCAAAATTTAAAAAATGCTACCCATCACTCATTAACTTTTTTCTTTCATATCAGCTTGCGCAATTATAGCTTTCATTGTATCCGTTGAAAGACAAAACTCTTCATATATAGAATCCATACTCAGCTCATACACTAAATCAATTAATTGTACAATTGATTACAAGTCACTAAATTGGATTGAATTCATCAAATTTATGGTTCCAGCTTACAAAAATATTTCCTTAAGAAAAATCGTAGCTCTTTTCAAGGTCTCGTAAAGAAGTACTGTAAAAGTTAATAAAAACTGAAGATATTTTATTTTGTTCCTGTGTTATCAGTTTGCTAATCAGTTGACGTGCTTGGAAAAAAAACTGTCTTTATTTCTTTGAATTATTTTTGTACGGAATGAGACAAGCATGTTATGCATCTCAATTACACTTAAATTAGTTGATTCCATTGCAGCAACAGTCTGATCAAAAGCAGTACCAACATTGTTGAAGAATGACAAGTATATTTGAACAGTGGTGCTATACATATTGCCATCCTCTTCACTAAATACTTTTTCTAGCACTTTTGAGCACTCTTCAATGGATCCAAAATATTATGTCAGAGCTGGCCACACTTTTAAAAGTCTACCAGTTGTGGGAGTCAAAGACAATAATCTTGTAGGAACATGCCGCAATAATTCCAGCCACTCCAAAATTTTCATTAATTCGGCCCTCCTTTTAGCTGATGTTAAGAAATGACTGTAAATCTTAAAAAATATATTTTCATTGTCGACATTCAACTTATCACAAGCATGTTTGCAACAATTATGAATTATATGAACGTACAGTTAGATTTTACTATTTTATTATTGTGGCTTTTAAGATGTGTAAACACTCAATGTCTCTACCATAGTTAGCATTGGCCATTGTCATCTGCGTATGATGAAATATTTCTAGTTTCAACATCATTAGTCTTTAAAGTATTTAAAATGCAATCCATGATTGCATCTTTCATCACTGTTTTCAAGAAAATGGAGCAATTTCTTCTGTACCACGTCATAGTAATTAAAGTATCTGATGCGTATCAGAAACATTTTTTTATTTCCTTTATTGGAAGCATATGTGGCTACAGAATAGAACACACTTTCTTTGAAATCAATTTTCAAGTTTTTACACTTCTTTTTCACCAACACATTCATAACAATTGACTATCATGTTGTACGTCCACATGAACACTTTTTTGCTATTTCTGAATCACTGATTCACAGATGGACTTATATCTTGGAGTATCGCCATCTTAGGTCCATTAATAATTCTGGCAGCGTCACACTTTAGTTCTGCCGATTTTTGTGCATTTAAATATGATATCACTTGTTATTTGTTGGAAGATAATTTATTATTGTTACATATTTTGAAAGTTTATACCATATTTGTTAAATGTGGGGCCGCGAATCGGTATGTTTATTCTCTAATATGGGATTTAATTATTAACGTTAATACAGCCAGTTAAGGCATAGGTTTCTAAATTAGATCCTTGTTGTTTATTTCTATTATGCCCAATTACGGCTGGGGAGATATATGTTATTGGGAACTCATTGTTTACTGTTCAGAATGTTTGAGAGCCGCTGGTAGTGGCGAGTATATATCCTTTTCAAATTGCTAGTTCCTTGGTTTTATCTCTTGAGTATCGATTATTTTTATTATCATGAAATTTGTACGAAGGTAAAATTTTACGGCAGAATGTATGATCTATTTTTAAATCGCCATTTGAGAGTGTAAGAAGGTGTCCCACATATTTCTTATATTATTGTTCACTCTTGATTGTTGTTTACGGATTCAGCGCCTAACGCTATTCATGCTTCACTCTCGCATAGAGCTGTATTTGTTATTATCTTGAATAAAAATAAAACTCTCTTGTGACCAACCTGACTTATTTATGAATGATGATCGGGGGGATCGTGGGGTTTACACGCTTATGGGAGTCAGTTCTTGCATGCTGTTTCGAGTCCAATTCACCACCATGGCCTACTGAAAATTCTTGCCGGAAAATGTTACAAGACACTTTGTAGCAATTGTTTTTA